>LOJH01000074.1:12329-29341 GCA_001685095.1 Ellobius talpinus | reverse complement strand
ACTCACAGAGATCTGCCTGCCTCTGCCTCCCAAGTCCTGGGATTAAAGGTGTGCACCCTCAACTGCCCAGTCAGATAACATTTTTATAATAGGTGAATGGCTTTGAACATACATACTTATGCATAATGCCTATTAGACCTGTGCTAGTTTTTGTTAACTTGACAGTCACCTGGGAAGAGGGGGCCTAGCTGAGGAACTGCATCCACCAGGATGGTCTTTGACCATGTCTGCGGGCATTTTCTTGATTAATGACTGATGTCGGCGACCCAGCCCACATTGGGTAATGCCACCCTGGGCAGACGGTCCTTGGATGCAGAAAAAAGCAAGCTGAGCTCACATTGGAGAGCACGCCCTCCAACAGTGTTCCTCCAGGGTTTCTGCTTGAACTCCTCCCCAGCTGCACTCAAGGACAGACAATTGAAACAGGAGCCAGATAAACCCTCTCCCATCCAAGTTGGCACTGCTCAGTGTTTTATCATGGCATCAGGAACCAAATCAAGGCAAGACATAGATGTAAAAGTTTCATGGTAATTGTAAGAAATGACTAACAAGCAGAAGTAGCTTCCTCCGAAACCCGGTTTCGGTATCATTTCACCATCTCCTCTTTCCCTAAGCCGCCATGTTTGCTCTGTCCTTTGAGCTGCATTCATTTAGTGCCATTAACTCCAGATGATCCACTCAGTGCAACTTAAGTGAGTCTGCAGAGCTCTGTTCAAGAGGGTTTGACCAGTGTGGGGCAAGTGGATACTTTAAATGGCTGTGAGCAGTAAAGAGAAATCATGGGTACAGACGGGCCGCTTATAACTCCACAGCGGACATGGTTGGGACAGGAAAGGCGTCATGCCATAGGTGCTGAGGCAATTATCAAAGGAGACAGAGGAATCACCATAGAGACAGAAATCCAAGGGCGTGGCAAGAATATCAGTGTTGGTATTTACATATAATATTTCCTCATAACCAAGATGTCTTCCCACACACATTTTAATGTATGTGAAGTTGAAATATTATACAGATGTGGACATGTGCAATTATAATGAATAGCCATATATAAAGAAGGGACAGTTTCTACTGCTATCCCTTTATGAGGTTCATCATGAGGCCCCTATAACGAAAGATAGATTGACAAGAGATAAAGCCAGAATGTTTCTAATATAGATGTTATTTGACACATAAGGTATGTCACATAAAGAGGCATCACTTCATAAGAAAGATTCAAAGAAACACATGAAAATGTGCATGTATGTTCAGACCTGGTAAAAAGTGGACATTTGGGGCTAGAAAGATGGATCAATGATAATGAGTACTTGCTGTACTTGCAGAAGGTTCAGGTTTGGTACCCAGCACCCACAATGAGGACCTCACAGCTGCCTGTCCCACCAGTTCTATCCCACACCCTCTATGAACACCAGGCATGTAATGTTCTGCTCTGTCCCTTTAAGAGACAAACCATGCCCACTCCCTCCACTGTCTGCTGAGGCAAGCTGATCTTCAGCTTCCAGCCTGAGTCCCTTCTCTTTTCCATCTCTCCCCCTCCCCAAGAGGCAGCTTCTCCCTCGCTCCATTCTCCCCAGTTCTCCCCTCCCCCCTCTGTCTCTGTCTCTGTCTCTCTCTGTCTCTGCTCTTCTCCTTCTCCCCTTACCCCCTCTCCCCTTCCCTTCCATAACCCACTAAATAAATATACTTCACTCTGCATGGCGTGCCATCCATGTCTCTGTCTTTCACTTACCACATAGCTCCCTACCCAGGACCAACCAGCCGCCTTCAAAGACCTTCGGCATGGTTTCGTGGCGTGCCCATCTGTCTTTCTCTCCTCATGGGACTCGTTGCCCCTTGTGGCCCACTGCAACCACTTGGGGATCTGCAGCATTTCTACCACTGCAGCCACGTGGGGATCTGCAGCATTTTTACTTACTCCATTACAAGGCACATGTATGATACATGTACATATACGCAGACACCCTCACATACACACAAAATAAAGAAAAATAGTATTTTAAATAACAGGCATTCGTGGGAGATGTGGGATTTGATAGTGGGGTCCTCATTTAATAGGAGTAAACCAGGAAAACTTAACAAGACTTTTAAAATCGATTTAAAGATTATTTGTGTATTTTGAGTGGGAGAGTGCAGGTATATGTGGAGGACAGAGGTCAGAGGTCAGGACTCTCCTGCCACCTTGTAGGATCAAGGAATTGAACTCAGGTTGGCAGGCCTATGCCCTAGGGCCTCTGTCCACTGGTCCATATCACTAACTTGAAAGATGTGTTTGTTTACTTTTTGTGGTGGTACATCCCTTCAGAAGTAAAGACGTCACTTCATAGTTGATGCAGGGGAGTGCCTCTGGAATGGGAGTCATGATCTGCCAGAGGGGAGAAGGGCCAAGGGAGAGCAAGAGAGAGTTTGTATGCCTGCCATCTTCTGGGTGAGCCATAGTCTAGGATTGTGTGCCTGGCTCTGTCATATCAACTTGCAGGGTAGTTGACAAGTGTCTTGGGGGAAATTCCTCCCGATGTAGAAACCATTAATCAATCTTCTTTGGATCCAACTGGTTTTGTGGAAGGAATGGGCTGGGCAAGAACGAGACTTGGCTAGCCACATTCCTGGAGTGGGAGTCAGCTGGCTGTAGACAGTTACTAAGCTTTGAGGTGTGCTACATAGGCTGTGGTTGTTGTGAGACACAGGACGTGGTGAAAACTGTGGCTGTGGTTCGGAACGGAAACAGTGAGAGCAGTCGGATGCTTGGCGTGGAAAAGTTTAGGGGAGTTTAAACAGTACACAGATGGTCCTTCCTTGAGAGTTAGGCTTTTGCTTTTCAACCTGAAGGTACCATGAAGTGAAGCACAGCCAATAGACACCATGCTTCTGTTACGCCCAGATCACAGAGTCCCCCAAAAACCAACTAGGAGGCCAAGCCCTGTATGTGAAAGCCAAGAGCCTTTATTCAAGCTTAAGCTTGGACTCCCCGCCTGTCCGATGCAGCGGTTGAGAGCAGAGTGTGCCAAGACCAGTCGGGGTAGGGTTCTTATCATAGTAGAAGTTGGAGTTATTGGCTGATATTTGTCTAGGGGTCTTGGCAAAAGGGGAATAGGTGAGTCCTGTGCTCCAGGACATCTGGTGATCTTATCTAATGGTTGGAATGTCAGGTACTTCCCTTTATACGCTGGCTCTCCCTGGGTGGTGTCAGCTTATGGCTTTTCCTGGAACCTTGGCACCTGTGTGACCTGGGCCTCCTGTGTGGCCTGGCTGCCCTGGGCCCCACATGGCCTAGACCCCATTATGTGAGCCACACAACTTTAAGTTTTAAATTCTGTTTTGTTTTATTTTAAGATACAGACCACTATGTAGCATGGAAATTGTGATTCCCCCTGTCTTGTCTCGTGTGCTAGGATTACAGGCATGGACCACAGTCAGCTACATTTTGAGTTTCTTTTTCTAGGCTAGACACGTGCGATATCACGCTCTCATAACTGGGTAGCATCAGCAGTAAGCCCTAACTAATCCCTGGGGTTTTCAGTGGTGACTCCACAGTGTATAGTGTTCTCTGCTGCAGCATTCAGTAGGTTAGGACTGTTCAGTGCACTTCATTGTTACAGCACGCGTACCAGGGTTGTGACCATATCATAATGTAGAGTATCTGAATTTTACATACATATCCCGTGCTGTGTATAGACCAGGCAGGGAAGACGGCTCAGTGAGTAAGAGCTCTTGTTCTATAAGCATTCAGACCTGAATTTGACTCCTCAGTACCCATGTAAAAAGCCAAGCATGACTACACATGTTTGTAGCCCCAACACTGATGGGTGGAGGCGGGTGGATTCCCCAGGGTTCTCTATCCAGCAGTCTCACTGACGTTCTGTTCAGTGAGAGACCCTGTCTCAAGACATTTAGTGAGACTGGCGCGAAGATATTGCACATACTGCCTGTTCTCTGCACGAGCAAGCCCAGGCGTGTTCACCTGCATGCACCACACACATGCATCACACGCACACGTGATAAAAACACATCCCAACTGGTAGAGAATGGAAACTTGTCTTAAAGGAAGTCTTCCAAAAAAAAGAGTAAAATAAAATTTGGAAGGGGTGAAAGAGCATTGCATAGCCTAGTTTTCGCTCTGAGGTGTAGAAGAGTGGTATCCCATCTAATAAATGTCCTGCTGGATTAGATGAAACAGAGCACTTTCTCGTTATCACCGGAGAGAGCATGTAGCTTGTCAAGACTGTGGCCAGCTCTCATATGGAGGATCTTCCTTGTCATAAGTGGCTCGACGTTAGGTTCTCTTGATTCTGGTGTCTTGGGCAGATGTAGCAGCTCCCATAGATAGTAAAGTGTCTGAGGAGTTGCCAACTAACCCAGAGGCATCTACACCAAGAAGCTGTGTGGTACATCAGGATACCTGGCTAAAGCACCATCCAAGGGCCTACTCACCCCTCTGTTAGGGAATGAAATATCTTGCCCTCTGTTTTTGCCCTTGTGGAAGAGAGATTTTTACTCTCACATCCGTTCCTGGGTTCAGAGCTGATGACCCAGCCACAGAGGTAAGATAAAAGCCTAGAAGTTATTGAGTATAAATTGCATATGACACGGGTTCCTCTAAAGGCAAAGAGACAAAGAAAACTTGCGTCCTTTGTGGCTGGACGTGTGTAAGTGCTTGGAGAATGAAGTGATGATAATAGAGAAAGAGGGTCCAGCTTATTTCTAGTATTTCTGGTGTCTGTCATGTTCCATCCACAGTGCACAAAGCAAGACCTCTCCAGGACAAGCTCCCCCATCCCATCTGGTCATGGTTGCAGAATTTAAGGTCCTAAATACCTTCAGAAGCATGTACTGAGAAGTGTTATCGACATATGAATTTGAGGAGACACAGACAGGCCAAGCACACACTCATTTACAAAAACATACATATGTCATGTATAGCAGCAGTCTGCATACATAAGCCTCTACATTCATTATATACCTGTTTTTTATTATTAAACATCTCATTTATTCTTTGTGTCTTTCATATCATGCGTCTCGATCCCATTCATTTCCTATCCCTTTGTATCCACCCTCTACTTTTGCAACCCCCCAAAAATATTTAAAAGGAAAAAAATCTTGTCATGGAATCTATAGTGTGACATAGTCACACAGTAAACCCCTTTGTCCATATATCTTTACTTGCAAGTGTTCATCGCAAAGAGTCGTTGGTCTGGTTTGAGGTCTCTGGTTTCTTCTACAATGCTGGGCCCTCACTGGGACTCCTCTTGAATATCTTTTTGATGCCCTGTGTCATGGAGATCCTGCAGCTTTGGATCTTCAGGACAGGGACCCTTCATGTGCTCTCATAGATCATAGATGGGGTGAATGTTGGGATGGGACAACTTATAACCCTAGTTCTAGACCTGGATAATTACAGGGTTGGTCAGCCTGCCAACTCTCCCCCATCCTCACTGCCATGGTGAGCTTTCCATCATTGCCCCTGCTAGTTCACCTCTAGCTGCAGATGAGTAAGGGGTGGGGCTAGTTTTCTTGCTTTCACGCCCTCAAGGTCAGCTCTCCCACACCTAGACTTTCAGGGCCAGCTCTACTGTGTTGCCCAGGTGGGTTGCAGAGGTCACTCTCCCAAGTGCTGAAGCTGATGAGGGGCAGGGACAGTTCCCCTGCTCTTAGGACCTCAGGGCCAATTCTCCCACCTACCATAAGCAGTGAGGGGCAGGGACCATCTCCCCCCCTTCACCCCCTCTGCCCTGCCACCACACACACACCACCATATGGCAAATGAGGGGCTGGCCCACATCTCCTATGCTCACTTTCTTAGGGCAATTCACCTGCATCACAGTCAATATGGTGCAGGTCCCCTTTCCTGAGTGCTGAAGCTGGCGAGGAATATACCTGTTTCTTAATAACATGCTTTTAACAGTTAAATCAAGCATGTTGTTGTGTCTATAAATTTGTACTAGTTTGCTTCTTATTAAATGATTTTATGGAGTTTTTGTTTTGGTTTGGTTTTTTAACAGTTAAATGGTTAACTGTTAAATGTTAAGATACATCTTTGTGACCATGCTATGTGCGGATCGTGTTGTGTTATTCTTAACTACTATTTCCGGCTGTGGGATCTAAGAGCAGAAGATAACAGGCCTTTCGGGGACCCTCTTACTGTTTGTGTAAACATGTGCAGGAGTTGCCAGACCACAGAGTGGTGGGAGTTTTAAGTAGGGTTTTTAGCTCAGGCCCAGAGTTGCCCAATTCTAGCTGATGGACTTGGATTTGATGCATTAACCTTTCTAGGCCCATTTCCTTGGGTTTTGTGGGGGGGTTGGGTTTTTTGTTTGTTTATTTGTTTTTTTTTTGGTTTGATTTGGTTTTGGTTTTGGTTTTTCGAGACAGGGTTCCTTTGTAGTTTTGGAGACTGTTCTGGATCTAGCTCTTGACCAGAGACCCGCCTGCCTCTGCCTCCTGAGTGCTGGAATTAAAGGCATATACTGTGTACCACCACCACATCCAGCCGTCCTTGGATTTTGTTTTTTTATTTGTTTTTAAATATTTGGAAATGAAGTTTTTAAAGATTCGTTTATTTTATTTATTTTTGTGTATGTTCTGCCAGCATGTGTGTTTATATACTACGTGCATGCCTGTTACATGCAAAGGTCAGAAAAGGGTGTTGACCTCCCAGGAACTGGAGTTATGGATGATTGAGAGGTCCTTTGTGGATACTGGAAACACAACCCAGGTCCTTATACAAGAGCTTTGTGCTTTGAACTCCCGAGCCATCTCTCCAGGCCCATTTCTTTGGTTTTTTAAGTTGAGTTCATATTCCAGGCTTTGTGGTATTGTTGAGTGAGAACCAGGGTGTGAAATACTTGTATATGGCACATAGTCATCTCTAAATCAGTCGGTTCAACCTGGGGATAGGAAATGGAGCGAAACTCAGAGTCTGGGAAGAGGATGAGGGTACATGAGAATGCTCCTCCTGTTTATTACTACAAAACTTCTGGTCTTCAGTCTTTAGTGTCCTTTCGTTTGTTTTGTTGGGGTTTGAGGGGAGGGTTCCATTTTTGTTGTTGTTGTTGTTTTTGTTTTTCAAGACAGGATTTCTCTGCATATCCCTGCCTGTCCTGGGACTCACTTTGTAGCCCAGGCTGGCCTCAAAAGCAAAGAAATTCTCCTGTCTCTGCTCTCCAGTGCTGGGATTAAGGGTGTGCACCACTGCACCTGGCTTCATTCTTCGGTTTCTAACGGTGGATACATGCTAAGGAGAAAGTCCTTAGCTGTACTTTGGGTATGACTGCTACGCACTTACTGGTGCCATCACACAGGACCTGGTGTTTAATTTTATGCACCGCTAACCCTGGTCTCGAAGGTCTCTACATTCACTTTGCTCTGGGGCCACAAATTAAGTTGAGACAGTATTTCCTCCTGCCCTAAACGTTTTGGAAGGATGTGATGAGAGAGCTCACAAAGCACTGAGCATAAGTCATTAGACAGATCTAGAACTCTCTCTCTCTAGCTCTCCATGTGGGCGTGTGTTCGTGTGTTTGTGTATGTGTGTGTAAGTGTGAGTGTGTGAGTGTGAGTGAGCAAATATGGGTCAGGGTATGCAGTAGTGACTCATAGTGGGGTCAGAGGACAATTTCAGGTGTCATTTCTCACCTTCTACCTTGTTTGAGACAGGGTCTGTTGTTCACCACGGTATCTATCTGGCTGGGCTGCAGCTCGCAAGGATTCTCCTGTACCTTCGCCTCCCATCTCACCATGGGAGAACTAGCATTGTAAATGCATGTTACCGTGCCAGATTTACGTGGGTTTAGGAACTTGAACTCGGTTATTTATCCTCATGAACAAGTATTCTACCCTAGCCATCTCTGCAGCCCTAGCTGTTTGGCATGAGCAATGACAACCATGATGAGAACATTTAAGATATCTAATTATGAAAATATCAGTAATAATGCCACTTTAAGAACAATGAAACCAAGGCTCAAGATGTTAAATAACTCATTAAAATCACAAAATTAATAAATGCAGAGCTTGATGCCCCCTAATGCCAACTGGCTCTATTACATTTTAGTTTTCTTCCTTCAGGGGAGCTTGTCTCCATGAAGCCTGGTATTGAAGCTTCCTTGTTACCTGTCAGAGTCCCTCAGAGTGGTCAGGGCTCCCATCAGATCTGGAGCCAGTTGGAGTCCTACTGGACAGACAGGAAGACAAAATCTCTTCCCCCTCAGTGATCCCGCCTGGCTCTTGCTGCCCTCCCTGCACTGCCCATAGCTACTGCATCAGAGTGCCCAGCCTGGTAACAGTCCAGCTTGCTTTCTTCGGTCCTGATAGCCTGAGCTTCCAATGCCTAGTGCTATCTGGTACCTCCAAACCTTCATGAGCATCAGTAGAGATCTACTGCCTCAGGAAGGAGGCTGTGGGAAATACCTGTTGTAGGTTAAGCATCCCCAATCCCAAAGCCTAAAGTCCAAAATGCTCCCAAATCTAAAAGCATTGTGTTGGCATAATGTCTTAAGTGGAAAATTCCACACTTACCTCCTGTGACAGGTTGTAGTCAAAACACATACTGAAAACACTGTATAAAATGTCTTCCGACTATGTAAAGGTGTTTTCTGAAATGTAAATGAATTTTATGTAACCTTGACTCCTGTCCCAAAGATTTCACATTATATATCTGGAAATAGTCCAGTTGTGCCTCCTCCTCTCCAAACGCTTCCTGCCCTAAGCATTTCAGATAAGGGATATTCAACTTGTACCAGCTAACTGAGGGAAGGCCATCTGTTCTACGAAGGGGATCCCTTGCCTTCCTACAGTGACTGGCCATGATTACGCTGCCCATTCATCCCTGCCATAAGGAGAGGTAATCCCTTCCAGCACAGCACTCCCATGCAGGAATGAGGCATGAAGTGGGAAGGTCCTAACATGGGTATGCAGGTTTGTGACTTCGGCAGGGAAGGCAAACCGTGACCAGTTCATCTCTTAGATTTGGATTGTGGGGGTAACAATGAGGCTGTTGTTTCAAAGCAACCCTGGATGCGGCTGCTTGTTTGGAGGCTTTTGTTATGTGAACAGAGTTTGGGGAGAATGAGAGAAACCATCTGCTCTGGAATAACCTAGCAAAAGACTACAGAGCAGACTGGAGGAGGGTGAGTCCAGCAGAAGGCTCCTGTCGTGTGTCCTGGTCCCGCTGTGAAGGATCTAGCACCTTGTGTGTTCTGGAGACCCCCATGCGGTTCTCAAAGGCAAACCCATGGGGACCGCTGCCAAGTGAGAGCAGAGAAAGGTAAGAGAGGGAGGGGCCAGGTGTTGGCCTTTGGTCTAGCCAACACACTTTCCAGAAAGTGAAACCGTTTTGAATTTGAACTACAAAGTCAACTTTGAAGAAGCCCACGCTCACACCAAAGCCATTAGCTATGCAAGCCTTTGATTACAATTAACTTATCAAATGCATGCCTTTTATTACAATTAATTTATCAAGTTCAACAGTGACAGCCCTTGGATGTTACAGGCAGGGTTTTTATTTGTCCATCTCTGATAGTGTTTAAATTCTGAAGTGTATTTACTCCCCTTAGAATAGGAGACAGTTTTTCTGTTTCTGAACTAAGGCTTGTCTCAATTGACAAAACATACTCAAGTTTTGTTTTGTTCTCTAAAATCTGTGTGTGGCTTTTTCTTTGTCTTTCTTTCTTTTTTTTTTCTTTTTGCTATTAGGCATTCATGCAGCCTCACTTGCTGGGAAATGAGTTCACACATTTGGAGTTCCCCAGGAGAGTGCAGAGGAAAGAGCTTGGGAAGAAGATGCTGTACAGGGACTTTAATATGACAGGCTGGTAAGACACACCTCACGCCGCCTAAGCACTGCCGCACCACATAAAGCCACCAGTACAAAGGCAGCCAGGGACCTGGGCTCCCAATGAAGGACAAAGAGCCCACAGCCACATAGGACCAATGCTCAATTGTTTGTGTTATTTTGCCTCCCTGCTGTCCTGTGGCCCTCCACAGTGACACCAGATACCACAAACCTGACTTAATTCCTTGATTCACATGTCACAGTCATTTGGAGGCTTTTAAAATAAATTATGCTTTCTATCTTTAGAGCTGGGCAAGAAGAGATAGAACTCAAGGGAATGTGACTTAGTGAGCTATGCTGGCTTGGGTTTGAATTCCAATTCTTGATTTTCTAAATGAACAATGGTGCTTCTTTATTAACCAATGGTATTAAAACATACGCACAGCATACAGAAGGGAATCCCATATCACAGGAGTCCATTTTTTTCATGGATGAAGTGGGTAAAGGAGGGTTTTATCTGTGAAGAATCATTAGTGAAGCCTGGGAGAGGATCTGTTTTCTTTAAGGGTGTCCTTCAGTATCCATATCAGCCTGGGAGAGAGGACCTGTTTTCTTCAGGGGTGTCCCTCAGTATCCATATCAGCCTGGGAGAGAGGACCTGTTTTCTTCAGGGGTGTCCCTTACTATCCATAGAGGTTAATTAGCTCCAGGAGCCTCTGCCCATATCCAAATCTGAGGATGTTCAAGTCCCGTAAAGAAAATGGCACAGTTGGAGGCTGGAGAGATGAATCATTGATTAAGAGCACTGACTGACCTTCCAGAGGACCTTGGTTCAATTCTCAGCACCACAACCATCTGTAACTCCAGTTCTAGGGGATCTGACACCTTCACACCAACACACATAAAATAAAGTTAAATAAATTATAAAAAAGAAATAAAATGGCACAGTGTTTGCTTTAGTCTATGTATGCCTTCCCTTTATATTTCAAACCCTTGTAGACTACTTAGAAAAGTCAACACAGTGTAAATGCTACACACAGTTGTTATATCATTTAGGAAATAATGAGAAGAAAAATAATCTGGGCATTTTCAATATGGATACTTTAGAAAATATATTTTCCATCTGCGAATGATTGAACCCACACTTGTAAAGCCTACAGACAGCTTGGCTATGTTTTGTCATAGTCAGGGTGAAGTGAGAGCTCCTGACATAGTTGCCTTATGCCCCAAACACACCAATACCAGCACCAAGACCTTGATCTACAGCGGACCTGTTGACTAATGTTGGCTAAGATCCCTTCACTCTGCCTGAATACTCGGCAGGATGATGGAGTTACACAAGGTTGGTACAAGAAAGCACTGACTCCCATGCTGAATGGGTGTGTGTGCTGGTAGGCTTTGCTGTTCTGAGATCCTAATGAGAGGGCTTCTTGTCAGCCTCAAGGACAGCAGAAGATTGAGACAGTTCGCTTTCCTCACCATGTCACCAAGAGATGTAGCAAAAATCTTATCTCTTCTTCATGGCCAACAGTTGTAACCTGTGACCATGGCCCAGATTGCCATGGTGATGACATCGAAACTGAGGGTCTGGGACACTTAGTGTCATGAAGGAACAAGTTGAACTACCCAAGAAACATAGAGACTGGGCTGAGGGACCTTTGGGTGTCCTTTTGGTTTTGTTTGTGTGTTTGTTTTTGTCTTTTTGCTAGGTGAAAAAGCAGGTCCCAATCCCAATCTACTCTTCCTCCTCTTGGATGAAATCAGTAAACCCTGACTGGGGAGCCAGCAGCTGCTCATCACCTGTTTCTGTACATTAGTGTTTAAAAGCCATACACCTGCTTGTTTCAGTGCTGCGGCTGCCTTCACAATGCCTCAGGATGCTGTGTGTTATGGAGTAACAAGAGACTTGTGTGGCCCAGGGAGCCCAAAAGATTTGCCCCAGTGCTAAAACAGGCAGAGAGTCAGAAGGGCTCATGATATTTGCAGCTATGAGCTTTTCGGTCCTGGAGTTGTTATTTTCACCTCTTCTAATCCACTTGAGTCCAATCAGGAAAATGATCACTTTTGGTTAAAAATCAAGACTAAGGTAAGGGTGAATACAGTTTGGAAACACATGGAGGGGTTTAGATAGAAGGATTGTAGAATCTGGAAATACAGTGAGCAGGACAATGGGTGCATGCAGTTGTTAGCACTGGAAAGTAGACTCCATCTAAAGTGGTAAGGTGGGAAATATCTAAACAGGGGAAAGATGATGGTGACAGACTGAGCTTGTACTGAAGGAGACGTGGGAAGCCAGACAGCAACTTAGATTTACTGTGGGCTGATATAAGCTACTCATCTATATTCCTGGGAACAACTAAGTGGAAATGTTTTCAGAAGGATGCATCAAGGAAAATGAGGGATAGACTGACTTCAGAAAACAGACTCGTGTACCCAGAGGAAAACGGTCATAGATAGTTATATATAAATATACATGGTATAGATATAATGTGTGGTCACCCAACCTAGTAAAAGTGGAAATGAACAGGAGACAAAGTGACATAGGTCTAAATACAAGGAGTAAGTCAGAGCAGCTTCAGTGGCCCATTTAAATGTCTTCTCAGTCAGTGTATATGCCGGCCGTGGTAGAGGCACAAGTGCTTGTCATAGAGAAGGCAAGCCGCAGATCTCACAGGATGAAGTGGGGGTGGAATCCTCAGACCGTGAGGGGCAGGTCAGAAGGAAGAGTGGATTGAGGTTACTTTTAAGATATGTTGTGATTGAGACAAGGCTGTACTTACTTTTTCCAAACCAGAGGTGAGAATCAGGCAGAAACCCTAAGAATCCATGTCATGCCTCTGTTGTCCTAGGCAGAGTGTCTTTGTGGCAGATGCTTGCCGTGGTTCGCTCGGGGAGGAGAGGTAGCGTAATGCTTCTTAGCAGCTTTGGAAAGCACTTGGGAGGATGGGTGTCATGACTTTAATGGGAAGATGTTTTCAAAGGCTGTAACTGTTCAAACTGGGTGATGAGGTTACAGTTTTTTATGTTCCGTTTTTCAGTCTCTTGAAACAATACTTAACTTTTTTTTTGAGTGGCTCATCTATCTTTCCCTTGAACAAGGCTTAAGTGTCCTCATTTTGTAATTTTTTTAAAAGTAAGTTCAGGAGCTTGCTATGCACTTTGCATACCAGTGGGTGGGCGGACCCTTTGTTAGACAGGTTTCAGAGAAGCGCTTTCTCTCCCTTCCCACTCTGCATGCGTGTTAGTGCAGTGCTACACAGAGGATGAGCTGCCTTTAACTGCCTTCACTGAAGACGCTCACTGAGTAGCCAAGGCTGATAATGGCTTGAGTCAGACAGGGTTTGATTGGTTTCCAGGGTAATTCCCAGTGCGGCTGCTGACTTCCAAGCTTGGCTATGGGCAGGATTTAAGTATGCCTTCATGTTTCCTGCCTGTTCTTCCTTTTGATTTGAAAATGGAACTTGGGGAGAAGGGAAGCCCTTTCTATCTGTGTTAGAGGAATTTGGGGAGTTTAAAATCCATTTACACCACAGCCTGTGTAAATCCCACTGCCGCTCCAACTAGAAAATATATATTATAATGTTTTTACCCTTTAGCAAAGAGCTTCAGATCAAGGATTGGTTTGTCGTTGTTAGCTTTCTCGGTTGGTTGGGTTTTGTGTGGAGTTGTTGAAAAAGGGTCTCATGTAGCCTAAACCAGCCTAGAACTTGCTGTGTGACTAGAGTTGGAACCCAGAGCCTTGTGCTTCCTGAGGAAGGGCTCTTTCATGGAGCCCCAATACAGTTAGACATTAGGGCTCTACTTCTGATCTCTCCTGTCTCTTCCTCCCAAGTGCTGGGACTGTAGGTGTATGACATCACACCCAATTTTACAGTCCTGGAGATGGAATTGAGGGCTCTATGCATGCCGGGTAAGCACTCCACCAACTGAGCTACAGCCCTGGCCTCACGGAGTCATTCTGAAACATGGTGTCTGCTGACCTTTCTCAGTCATCTACCGAGGAGAAAGAATTGCAGGATTAATTTAAGAGAAGGGTGGAAGGATTTGGAGCCTGTTTCTGTTCCCAGTAGAACCTTAAGTAGGATGGCACAGGCGGACGGCTGAGCAATGGAAGTGTGTCGGGCTCCAGGATGCGAAGACTTCCTTACCTCACCAAGCCTATGTTTCTCAGCTCCCAAGGAAGCCTTGGGCTATGAACTCTCATTTCTCTAAAATTGTTAACAAAAGGTCCACACACTCCTTTGGCTGACAGGTATGGGAAGAGCTAAGGGCCATGCCCTGTGATAAGAGTTTTATCTAATTCCTCAGATTTTACTGCTAAGATTTACTGCCCAGTCTGCTCAGTAAATCTTAGAGGTAAGAAAACCGAGGCAGGAGTTTCCCTTTCTCAGGGTTCCCGGGACTGGTACGAGAAAGGGGTGGGATGTGGTCCGAGACACACGGCTTCATGTCTGTACTAGTGTCTACTGCTCCATGTTTTCATCACTTCACTTGAGCAAACCAAGACCCAGAAGGATTTGCAGTTTGCTCATTTTCTACCGATACACAGTATCAAAGTACAGACTGGAACTCAGGTATCTGTCTGCTATTTCAAGACTCCTTCTTAGCTAAGATACCCGCCAACTTTCCCCTAGGTCAGTGGTTCTCGGCCTTCTTAATGCTGTGACCCTTTAACTGTTCCTCAGGTTGTGGTGGTGACCCCCAACTGTAAAATTATTTCATCGACATTTCATAACTGTAATCTTGCTACTGTTAAGATCTGCAATGTAAATATATGCAAAGGGGTTGTGACCCACAGGTTGAGAACCACTGCTCTAGGGTAACACTCAGCATCTTTATGCAGTTTGGAGCTCTGATGGCGATGTAAGCAGTGCAGCATAGCCAGGTGGTAGTGGCACACGCCTTCAATCCCAGCACTTGGGAGGGTGACAGATCTCTGTGAGTTCGAGGGCCTGGTCTACAGATTGAATTCCAAGACAGCCAGAGCTACACCAAGAAACCTTGTCTCAAAAAGCAAAAATAAAAAGGAAGGAAGGAGGGAGGGAGGGAGGGAGGGAGGAAGGGAGGAAGGAAGGAAGGTAGGTAAGTAGTGGGCCCTCATTCTCCCTGGTGTCTCCTCAGCAGTCCTTTATGGACAGGAGGATGAAAGAAGGCATCTGGGAAACTGCAAGGCAATGGCTTTTCTCACTCCCAATGTGACCCGATGGACCGTTTCGTCAAATTAAACTGGAATGCTTCCACTCCTGACCCAGAGTCAGGCATGCTTTGGAGGATGGGGATGGTTCCGCAGTATCTCCAAAGAACCCATGCATAGGGAAATTGACGCCTCTCATTAGGGGAGCATCATGGCACTCGGGCGATCTGTGGTGTGTCTGCAGCAGGGAGGAAGTGTGGGAGAGGGTGTCAGCTCTGGGAAGCCTTGTCTCATAATTAAAGATGAGTCTCTTGCCTCCTGACAGGAACCCTTTCTCTCCCACTGTCTTGCTTTCTCGGAGACTGGAGCAGCTTGGCAGGCCCAGATTGTTTAGAGGACAAAAGGTTATTGTCACCAGGCCCATCATAATGAGATTGGTTGCTTCCCTGCCTCCCCCCACCTCCCCCCTCCTTCCCCCTCTCTTTCCCCCTCTCTGATAGTTTGCTCAGCAGCTTGATTTACAATGGCTTTGTCTGAGTCCAGCAGCTCTGAGTTGGTCCCTGGTGTGGCCTTCCCTTGCTCTCCCCATCCACCCACTCGCTCTCACCTTCTGTGCCTAGTGTCATTGGTCCTGGTGCCAGAATCCCCAAGCTGGTACCCCTCCTCCCCAGCCCTTTGTGTCAAGATACTCTTGCAGGATGTACCCTGTAGCTGGCATTATGTCAGCTCTGAGAGCTCCGTGGCCCAACCCTGCAGCCCTCTGAGCTGTCTGGGGCTGTAATTTGCTGGCAAGCATCTTTGTTACTGACTTGAAACCACAGTTTCTCACAGCTGGCTCCATGGCATCAGGTCCCTGCTCCTGTGATTGCTGGCAATTTGACTTTCTCATGTAAGGATCAGTGTTCTTTGTGCCCTCCATGCGGCCACATGGGGTGCTGGGCCCAGGATGACATGGGGGGGCTGAGACCTCACCCCTGGCTTCAGGCCAGGTTCTTCAGCAGCTGTTCTGGGGCTGCTGGGATTTGTAGGGAAGGCGGAGGTCAAAGAAGAAAAGTCCATCATGCAAATGTAAGATTTCTTCCAGATGGCTCTGGGTGTGCGCAGTGTCCACCCGACTTCTCCCTCCAAGCAAAGCCTTCCTAACTTTCACATTCATGGTGGTCCTGTTGAGGGGGCAGTGGCTGTGCTGGTGGCGGCAACACGAGGTCACATGGTTTACTGCATCGGGGATGGATGGGCTTTTTGATATTTTGCTCTGCCGGAGCCTCTTGTTTGTAAAATGCTTCCTTTGCCCATTGCTGCCCACCTCTGTGTCCAGAGGGGGCTTGGGTAAGCTTTGCTCTGCCTTTTTGAGCCCCTGGAAGAGGTAGAATCCAGAGACATTAACTTTTTATTCTCATCCCTTGCAACCCTTAAACATCTAATGAATCTAAGTTAATGATGTGTCAGGATAATTTTCCCCTCCTCTGTTTCCTTAAAGCTCTGAGCAAATTGGGATTTTCCACTGGGAAACAAATGGAATCAGCCATCGTCTTCTCCGGCCAGCCCTCCCTACTCTGGTGAAAGACAAGGAAATCTCTCCATTTTCTGTGCTCTTGAACACAATATTCAGTAGCCACATGACGCCACTTAAAGTTCAATTAGTTAAAAATTAAATAAAATTAAAAATTAATTCACCAAGTCTCAGTAGCCATATGTCATTTGCCAGTAGCCACACCTGGCTAGTGGCCACTTCAAATCAAAGCATTTATATAATCCAGAAAGTTCTTGTGGCCTGAGCTGTGCTCTAGGTGATAGGAGAATTTGAGTCCAGTCGGGCTTTAGCATAAGATGTAGGAAATTGTCTGTAGCTAAACATCCCAACAGCATAAGGTGTCTAAACAGCTGAGCAGAGGGCTAGGGATGTAGCTTGGGGGGGGGTAAAACTTGTCTCACATGCATAAAATCCTGGGCTTAATCTCTTGTACCATGTAAACTGGGCATGTTGGTCTGTGCCTATAATGCCAGCATTTGGGAGATAGAAGGAGGAAGATTAGAAATTCAAGATCATGGATAGATAGGTGATAGGTAGGTAGGTAGGTAAGTAGATAGATAGATAGATAGATAGATAGATAGATA
>LOJH01000073.1:63214-86397 GCA_001685095.1 Ellobius talpinus | reverse complement strand
CCAAGCAAAGGTAAACCAAGACATGTGTACCAACCAAGGCAAAAGAAAGGACTTGCAACCGAAATGAGTTTCAACTTTTATTATGAATGTCCAAAGTGACAGCATACTGTGGGAGGTGTCTCACAGATTACATTCCAAGGGACCACAGATAAAGAATTTCAAGCACTTTAATTTTTTTTAACAAAACAAATAAAAGAATGATTAAAAATACTGTTCTGGGTATAAGCGATGCTCATATTTGAGTTTTTGAGACCCCCTCCCCCAAGAATTGTGTGAACACTTGTGGTTGTCAAAAACACAAATTAGGTCTGCCTTCTGCAGTGAGCTGTCACCATCACTGCCTGAATTAGAAGCTCCTAGGAAATGAGTCCTCAGGGCGCTAAGCTACCATGCAGTGGGCCTGATCGTCACCACGTTCCTTCCTCTCCCACAAGGCTTCTCATCTTCGCCTGGGCACCTGCTGCTTGTATGACGGGATAGGGAGGCCGGAGCAAAGGGTTCAGGACAGTGTGTGCTGAACCCTGGCTTTTCTCAAAGCTCAGTTAAAAAGGATTTTAAAAATGAAAGCTTACAACTTTCAGTGTTTTCGAATGTCCAAAGAAGTCACTAATGACAATGGATTGAAGCCGCAACCAGGCTTTGTACATGGCTTTACAGTAGTAAGCATCTACTGTGTTAAAGAGAAAACAAAAAACAAAACACAAATCGCTGGTGTAGTAACACTATGGTTCTGGCCATCTGTGGTTCCAGCACAGTATGACTCGCCCTGGGACGGTCTCCTAGCCCTCTATCCTTCCCATCATGCACTGGACGATGCTACTGATGGAGTCTGTTGCCAGTGATTCCTCAACCAGTTCTGGGCAGTGGGAGTGCGTATCTCTTATGGATGTAATACTGTTCGTCTGAGTGGATCCTCAAAAAGAACAGGTATGAACTAGAAACTCATAGAGTTTGTGTCTAGAAATTTATAAAATTAAACCTGCTCCGACAGGTAATACAGGGAGGCATGCTTGTAACCACGCCTGAGAGCACACAGCCTTCTCAACAGGCAACGGCGGGGCTCCTTTTAATGCTTCCGGTGTGATGCCCATTAGAACTCTGAAGCACGTCTGTCTCATTTATTTCTACAAGGCCTGGGACCCGGGAAGCTGCCAGGACTTCATTCATCATCTTGCCTGTTGACAAAAGGAATAATAACGTCATCACTGGTAAATGGAATAACTTTCCTAGTTTTTTCCCCCTAAAGAAGGGATGGTGTCAACATAATAGCAAATGCTTTGATGTCTGATGGCTTTCTGTGCCCAGCACTGCTATGTATTTCTTTCAGTAGTGCAGGGAAACCCAAGTTAGGCAGCAATAGTCAGGAGACAGTCCTTCCTAAAAGTCGGTAGATCTAGGCTCCAGGTACACCTTTACAAAGGATTAACATGGTCCCCTGCCTAATGGTGCCTTAATTGCTTACACACAGACACTAAAAGTATTTTGGCCAAAACTACCCGAGGTGGTGGCTATCCAAGGCTAGCTGTTAACGTGTCCACACATTCCTGTCTTCTCAGATCTCTACAGAGCACAGCCAGGCCTGACTATGCCAATCTTGCCAATGAATAGGCTTATGATTCTACACATGGGTGTTAGCTTTGCTTTGTCTTGAAAATCGGCTTAATTCAGAGGAACCTCCACATGTATGTCAGCTTCTGAAGTAAATCAAAACTCCACATATATAGTATGTGTTAAGCTATATAAGTGAAAATTCTAGAAACCTCCCATTCATTTGTCTCTTTTGTTATGACCTTGCAAAAAAAAAGTCAAATAAAATTAAAATTAAATAAAATGCAAGGAATAACAGGAGGTGTGGAGATAGCGGGCCAACAGCTTTTATGGCATGGTGCTTGCTTTTGGAAGCCAGCTCCCATGTATGAGGCTGCTGGCTCTTACAACAGGGATTGCTCTGGAGATTGGCTCAGCATTAGATAAAGTGAGCCCTAGACTGCAGTTGAAACCAGGTCTTTTTCTTTCCAGGCCAGTTCTCTCTTCTTAGCACTGAATACTGGCAGGTCCCTTACTTAGCAACCATCTCTTAGCACTGCATACCTCTGTGAACAGTGTTAGCTCTGATAGAGTACGCGCTTTACAAAGAATACCCGGAAGGACATAACAGGTGCCAAGACACACCTTGCCCAGCATCCCACAGAGAAAGGCTAAACCAGTGCTCCAAGCTTTGATGCTTTAATTGCATGGCCTTGGAGCCCTCTACCGTGTGTGCCATCTGGGTATGCCATGAACTGTCACACGGAACTTCTGCGGCACTGTAGGTATCGAATCTAACAGAGGCTGCTCTGCCTACAGCATGGTCACAAAAGGGAAACCCTCCTGGGTGTGGTGGTGCCCATCTGTAATCCCAGCACCCAGAAGGCCGAGGTAGGGGGACTGAGAGTCTGAGTTGAGTATGGGCTACAAAGTGAGGCTCTGTCTCAAGAAAACAGCAAAAACAAAAACAAAACAAAAAACAATAACAACAACAAAAAACCAGACCAGGAAACCTGACTGCTTCTGAAAGCTGCGGGGATACAACCCATCACTAAGTGCATTCCAAATTACATGAATAGCTTGGCTCATGATGGGATTCTGTTATCACATAGCCAGAGATTACTCTTCCTATTACCAGAGTGGCTCATGACTCGCCAAGATATCACCTATCATTCCATAGTAAAGAACCAGGACCAGAACTAGGGAGCACAGGTACAAGGGGTCCGGAGGCCCCAGTGAACCTGGATGATGTGACAGTTTAGAGCACTTTCCCTAGCTTGAGCCACCAGCAGTAAGGTGTTTGCCTCCGTGCCTTTCACTTGGACCAGCACATCTGCTGTCGTCCTGCTGCAAAGGCTGTGCTTCATACCCAGATGTGGGTCACTGGAAAATGGGTGCCAAGGGGCCTGCAGTGCCTACCTGAACAGCCCTGCAGGTAGGGAGATGAATTCATGAACCACTCCTGTCAGAGGAGCAAACAGGTTGGCTGAGGTTGAATGGCCGAGTCAAGAGGGGCGTACCCAGGCAGTGTCAGGGGCTCGTTCTCAGGCTAAACATGTCCGGCCCCTTAATTCTATTCCTTTCCCATCAGTCCATTCTCCCGATGCCACATGAAAGTGGCACAGCCACCAGATGCCATGACTCATAGGGGCTGAGGAGCAAGAAGGGTCAGCTGCTTCTATACCCACCGCAGCCTCTCTTACTACACACATCTAGCTGTAAGGATAGTAGTCAGGTCCCTAGGTCAGGATACTGGGCAGAAGACAAAAGAAGAACCAGGCAAAGATGTCCCCCACCTTAAGGATATGACTCCAGGGGACCAAGAGCATGGAGAAACAGAAGTGTTTCTCCCACTTATCACGGAGAAGATCCTGTGGTTTGGTTGGTTTTTCCATCTTAACGGATGGCCCTATCTGCAGGACATATAACCTAAGAGTGACAGCCATGACAAGAGAGGGCAGGGAGAACAGTACAAGGGGATGAAGTCCACAGAGAACCTCTGATCTCTGGAACCCATCTCCTCTCAGAACATCTCTCATCAGAGCTGCCAGCAGTAGCCAACAAAGGTTCAGAGTAGAATACCCACACACCGCCTTTAACTTCTGCTTTGCATCAAAGATGAAGGCGTGTGATTAAGAAGCCGGGGGACAAAAAATCAGTGCCACAGAAGTGTGCTCCATTGAAGATCCTGGATTAACATCCAGAGGGCCTCATAAGGAGGTGATGGAGGCACACTTGGCATGCATGTGCCACTTCCCAAAAGACGCTCAAAAGAAGCCTCAGCCAGACTGTCCTGCCATGTGGGAAGGAAAGCGCCAAAGTTATTCATGGATGCCAGGCCCCCATCTGCCCTGGGCAGCTTGATCCGTTTGGTCAGCCCATATGGGCTCATGATGGCTGGCACAGGGCTGTGATTATCAGTCACTGCAGATGTAGTCTAAAAATTTGCTCTGTTTCATGGTTCGATAGCTTAAAACCTACTTAGAATGCACAGTGTTTCGTCCCATTAGGCTGGAACAACATGGAGAGGTGCCTCTCCAAATACCAAGTATGGGGATAATTAAAATATCAAAGGCATCCATAGCCTAGTGAGAAAGTTTATTCTATGACAGGGAATACTCAGGGCTCCTCTGCTCAACTGAGGTCATGCTGCCTGTCTGATGTCCACATGTGTACTGCATGTACTCAAGAGTAGCTACTACGCCCAAAGCAGCCACTTAAATCTACAGTAAAAACAGGGGTCAGATCAGCCCAGACCTTGGGAATCAGTTTAACCCAACTGAAGAATCCAACTTCTTCTTCCCCTGAACACACGAACATTGAGAGACTATGTGATACTTGAATTCTTGGTCCCTCAAGATCCATTACTCATTTAATTTAAAGAAAGAACACTCAAATATTACAAATCCTGAAAAGCTAAGCCATCAAGGATGAACCATTTGACTACATAGGCTTCCTGGACTATAACAGATTGAGCTATTTCCATAAACTGTAATACCATGTGCTGCTGGGAAGGAGTTGGGTCAGGATTCAGGGCCTCGCCGAGTCCCTTTAGTCAGCTCATCCACAGAGAGGTGGCTGGGAACGCGTGCTGTGGACACATTCGGGCAAGTCCTTGGGTGGACTCCTCAGCTGCTGTAAGCGCCAAGGGAAAGGTTATGCGGGAAGTGTCTCTCCAAGGCGGGGATGAACAGACTCTGAGAGGGCCATTCTTCCTCTTGCCAGCCATGTTCCCAAGCAGCCCTGAGGACAAGAGGCCAACAAGGAGACTCATGGAGTGGACTTCAAGGCTGAGGCTTCGCATGGCCTCTGTCTAGGACGCGCATCCCCTCTTTTCCCTGCCGTGGGAGAACTCAGGCAGCCGTCACATCATTGAGCAGCTGCCTCTGCTATAACACCTTCCTTAGAGGCTAACGCTACAGCCCCCAGCTCCAGGTTCCTGCCTCTGCCTCTGTCTCTGTCTCTGTCTCTCTCTCTCTGAAAAAGGAGCCTTTTGAAAAGTGAACAGTCCTTCCAGGCTTCAGGGTTTCCTATATATCCAGTCTTCAAGCAGCTAACTCAAACTCAGTCTGGTTTCTCAGCTGTCTTCACAGCTTAGCTGCAGAGTCAACATGGCCATTCACGTGTACACATGCTATTGCTTTTTAATGGCTGCAGAAGCTGATTTACAAACCAAATTAGTGACAATGAATCAATCTGACTCAGTCTAGGAAATGACAAGCCACTCACTTGCCTTGAATGCCCAGGAGAGAAGTGATCCTGGAAAGACTCAAGGCCGAAAAGGCCACCCACAAGCTCTGTGAAACCTCCATCTCTAGGTACCCAGGCGGGGTACCTACATGCAGAAGGTAGGCTAGCCTCCAACCAGGCTGCACCTCCCATACGCTTGTTTCTGCACCAGGTCTCTTTTCTGCATGCATGTGCTTTCTCTCCTTGCCCAGGAGCATTTGAAAGTGGGAACAGGTTGTTTTCAAAGTACTAACAGGAAGGCAGGTGAGTGAAATTTAAGAAGCATCTGCTGTTGTGTTTACAGAAGCCGGATAGTAAATGCTCCCCTGCCTGGCTGGACAGAGGATCTGAGCTTCGTGTTCATTCAGTTCCTGACAGGATCTGGGGTCCGCACCATAAATAGGCACAGTACAGAGCTAGCAAATCCAATAATCAAGATCATAGCTATTTACAAACACATGGCAGGCGCGGGAGGGGGGGTCCCCAAAGGCAACTGCACCTATGACGCCCCACACAGCTACAGAGTCTGTGGTCTATTAGTGTAACCCTGACGCCAATGAAATCTGACATGAGATTGCTTTGTTTAAATTGAGTGATGGGCTGGTCAAGGCACCTGTCACCAATCCTGATGATCTAAGTTCAGAACCTAGGACCCAGATGGTGGAAGGAGAGAACCAGGTCCTACCTGTCTGCAAAGTATCTTGTGATCCTCCACGTGATATGGCACGTGTACATGTATACATCACATACACAACATAACAGCAAATAAAATGTAAAATAGAATAACAGTTTTGGGAAAGGCATGGTGCCTTACTTTAAAAGGCTCACAAAGAATTCCAGACCCAGTTCAAATGAAGGAACCGCTAATAGATCTCCTCCTTCTACAACACAGCTCAGGCTCAGGACTGTTTGTCCCTAGCAAACCCAAAAGCACACACTAGAAGGGAAAATGACTGTTTTTGTTGTTTTAAAAATGAGCAATTTCCAGAATCAAATTTCTCTGAAGCCTCGGCTGGGATTGGGGAGAAGGAAGTGACCCTCTGTGCAGTGTCTGTGGGAGCTGACATGTGCTGTGTCTGTCCACGACAAAGAATCCCCTCATGAGTTGGAGCAGAGAACCTTCTAGAATACACCTCTGGTAATTCCTCAGGCACAACACCTGCATTCCATCCAGCTGTTCAGGGCCCTGACATATCTCTGAAGACTTCAGACTTGTGGGAGGGGCATATCTTGGACAAATACTAGGCTATTACAACATAGTCCATGCAGGGAAGCAGACGGGCAACCCATAGATAATGGAAGTCTACAGGGCTGACTCCCCCAGCTAAGCAGTATACTACCACCCGCCTTTCCTGTTGTCCATACTGTCCCCATTTGTGCCTTAAAGCAAAATTACCTATGATTCTATACCATGAGGCAGCTTACGATAGCTTTAGCCATAAATGTCACAGGCAGTGATGCATGGTACCCAAGCATTAGTTTGCAGTTAGATCCTGGTTTTAAAACTGGGAGAGTTTAAGGTGTTAAATGTGTGCGATTAGGTAGGAGGTGGGCACGCACAGGCCCTAAGGACAGCCTGTATCCTCTTGCTCCACAGCCTTCGAGGTAGAGTTCTGGAAGTCTGTGGTCTGACATTATACAATCTACTGGATTCTGAGCACATCAGAAAAATTACAAACCCACGTCAGAAAAGCTGGACATGGTGGGAAATGCCTGTGATGTCAGTGCTGGGGAGGTGAGAACACCAGCTCTCTGGTGCTACCTGGCTAGTCAGCTACTGGTCTGCTTGGACAGTTCTAGGCAAGAGAGCATTGTGTCTCACAAAAGGCTGATGGCCTGATTGACCTAATTGATATCTGGCTTCGACATTTGGATATACACATGCATGTCCACACCTGCCCACATTCATGAAACCCCAGAGATTCACAGAAAGACTCCATTTCTTGTGAACTTGGGACGATTTCTCAAATGGGTCTAAATGTCTTTTCTTCGGTGTGGGTCTGGATCCTGGTCAACACTCAGCATCAGACTCAGGGAGGTCAGAAAGTCTTCCTGGGGATGAATCACTTGCTGAAGTCACAATGTGTATAGTCAGGAAGCTTGATCCACCCACAAATGAGAATCAACATCAATGAGGCCAGAAGATGTTGGCAAATGACTCTTTTTCCTCTTTAGGCTTCTCCTTTTCTCCCCTCCTTTGGCGAGTTACATGCACACCGAGAAACAGCCACACACAGACATCATCTGTTACCTGAACTTGATGGATAAGCACTTGCGTCACCGTGCTCAGCACTGCCATGGCAGAGGGCTACGGGGCAGGTAAAGCTGGATTGTAATTCAGGACAGAGCAGGGCGTTCTTGGCTTAAGTGCCTTCGCTTGGAGACAGGACAGAAAAGAAAATTCCAGCGGGTCTCGGGACAACTAGATTGTAATCCCTGTCAGGAGTTTTTCAGGGCCAGAAGATTGTTTTAAGATACAGCTGGCTTACAAATTTATGAAAGAAATTTCTGTCTTCAAAAGAAATGGTTTCTTTTCCCTCCAGCCACATGGCACTGAACCACTCAAAGCCCCTGAGTCTGCTCTATTAATTTCAAAGAAAACATCTCCTGTTTTTCTGATGTTCCTTTTAACCATCTACTCTTTTCCTTAAATAAGTAAGGGATTTGTGAGCCTTTATTTAAACTGGTTATTAGAGCTGTCAGGAGGAGGAAAGATCTGAACTGTCTGGTGTGAACTGGATGCAGACTGTGGTAGGTGCTGGGCCACAGCCCTTCTCCACTCCGTAGGCGGCCATCACTGACCCCGTCCCAGGAATACATGTCTGGATTCCTCATCTCCCTCGTTTATACTGTGGGTAGCAGGTGGGGCTAAGCTTTTCTGTGACATTTCAACAAAGAGTTGTTCATCCCCCAAGGGACTCTGGGGGGTGGGTGGTGATAAGTCACAGACAGGTCTTCCAATTGCAGATTGAGTGGGAGGAAACTTTTGCCAGGATACAGCATGAACCTTACCCAACAAAGGGCTTCTTTACATCCAGAACCACCGCTGGTCTGAGCTACCAGAAAAGCTTAACTGAGGAAATCAGCTCAAGGGTATCTAGCTGCTCCCTCCCCCTCCCCACCCCGCCCCAAAATGGTGTCAAAACTTTTGGCTCTTTCTCTCTTTGGAACTGTGACAAGCTAGATTTATCCCCGTTTAAGGATTCTTTGGAATTCTTCCCAGGATGCATAACAAAGTGCTTTGAGGAACGTGCCCGCCCACAATCTGTGTGTTAGCTGGACTTCCACAGACACCCAGAGGGGACTCGAGGAGCCAGTACCTGGGGCAGGCGGCTACAGAGGGAAGAAGTGGCCCCTCATTAGCTGCAGAAGTAGCTAGAGTCACAGGGACAGGAGGGCCAGCATTCACCTGCCACTGTTAGGTCTGTGTTAATTACACTTAAGGCAGACAGGTCTTTAAGGATCACAGCTGTTGACAGTAGGTGCTTGAGTGGAACCAAAGGACTCAAATAAACACTGCCTACTGGCTTGTTCCTTATACAAAGGAGAGAAACGAAGGCTGAGATAGAATTTAGCTTTGGCCATATGTTAAGAGTTTCTTTTGGAAAAAAAAATCAAATCCTCACCCATATGTCAAAGTAATAATTTGAAAATTATCCCTGTGAATCACGGCATATTCTCTATTTGGGGTTTATTCCAACTGTGCTGACGGCTTCTAACACCTCTGGCATTTCTTAATCTGCATCGGCAATTTTCACAATTAATGAACAACATAAAACTCAGTAGTGACTGTTAACTGTAAAGAGACATACATGCCCACTGCTCACCTTCGTGGGTTAGCTCTTTGTATTTTCAACAAGCTTCCACTACTTAAATGGCGCTGAGGTGGAGTTCATTTTGCCTTTACTTTCCTACACTGCTGTTATGGCCCCACTGCTAATGGCACACACATTCCAGGCTGTTTTCCCAGTAGCCAGACACTCTGGACCAGTCACCCCTCTTTATAAAGTCCCTTTTGGAACCAGAAGTATTTTCTTTTTTCTTTCTTTTTTTCCCTCTTGCCAATAAAACATTCCATATTTCAAGTAAAGCATCCCCTGTTTCTGACTTCTGAATTCTAAGCCACACATATCCAACCTCAAGGTGACTGGGCCCTGTGAGTTGTCCACCACCTGGGAGGGCTCTAGTGCCATTTGTTACGTTCAGTCACAATAATAAAGTCTAAACTGCACATCTGTTTTACAACAGCTCTGAAAGGGGTCTGCAGCGGTCATTCTCAGACTCAGAATGTGTTCCTGAGTGCAGACAAAGAGGACCTAAGCAGTGTACACGTCAGTCTGGGAGGGGTTCTGGGGGAGGCTTGGTTCATATCAGCCATACTACATGCCAGGGACAAGGCTGGCGGATGATTTCTCTTAAGTAAACTGTAGCAAATGCTCAAAGTCTAAACCTAGATCCAGTCGCTATATACTAGGAACTGTCGTCAAATTCACCAACTAGAAATTCATGGTTAATCAATTTTAGCATGAGGTTATCCCAAATATTGCATGGCGTATGCTTACACAAAAAAGTTCCTGCTTAAGCTTACAGTCCACTGGATAGCATGTGTTTTCTCTCTGCCCTACTTTAGCTGCTATTACAGGGAGCATTCATTTCCACAGCAAGCCAGCCCCTCCAGAAAGGAAGATGGCTTCAGGGCATTTCTCTCATGTTACTGATCCCCAGCTAGAAACACAATCACCAAGAGCTCCTTACTGATGTAGAGCTGAAGACAGATGAGAGGAACACCTGTACCTTCACACAGGGGTATGTGTGTGTGTGGAGGGGGTCCCCATGGCAACCCCATTTTGGGTAAGCAGGACAGTGTACATGCTGACAGTGAGCGCAGCCTGTCTCACAGGCACAACAGGTGCCTGGGAATATGTTGGGAACCAAGTTCCCATGGCTCTCCTAGCTCCCCTAACCTCCATTCAAAAAGACAAAAGCAAATGTGATCACAGGTCCTGGGCATAGAGATATCAGCCAATGGCAGGAACCTTGCCATTGTTTGTCTTAGCTTAGTGACGCGTGCCTTTGGCTTGCACCCAAAGTCCTATGGAAGGGCTTTTATGTTTATAATAAACAACTTAAAATCTTAAATAGATGCCCATCCTTACTAACCCCGCCTACTCTCAAAAGTAACAAAACTCAGCTCATTCTGCCCTGGTTCACATGCTCAGTTATCCTGAGGCCAGTAGAGGAGATATGCAAATCGGACCCCAGTAGCCATGGGAGGAGATATGCAAATCAGATCCCAGAGGACAGGGGAGGAGATATGCAAATCAGGCCTCTGAGCTTCAGATCCTTTCATCTCCATCAAGCTCCTCCCCCAGGGGCTGCAGGACAGTGATTTTTCCACATTGGAAGTGACTGAGCTTGCCAGAGGGGCAAAGAGTCACCTGACATTATTGGTTCTCTCATTACGCATCGCCCTTGGTTTAATTTATGGCCTGATACCTACTTCCTCACTCAAATAAATGATAAGCAGGTCCCATAGGACAGATATGAAGTCAGAAGTTCTCCGGAGCCTTTCAAAGGGGCCTTCAGAATTTCCCAGGGGAACGAGGAGGAAGGGATGGTGCCTGTCCGTTGGACTACCTCAAGGCCTCTGGGCAAAAGGCCTGTGGTCACATGGCTTGGGCTTGGCTTCCTTCCTCTGACCCAGGGAGGCCATGGCTTCCAACTACTGCACACTCTAAGGCAAGGGCCAGGCCAGGTATTTGTTGAGATCCATAACTGAGGGGCTGCTGGACGTGCACTCTTCCCAGGTTGACACTGGTCCATTATTGGGTAGGTGGAGTGAGCCAGCCTGTTGTACCACTGCCGTCCAGGCCTCCACCACCATCACGGTAACAAGCTAAACAGCTTTCTCAGTCCCCTACTGACAGCATCCGAACATCTTTCCCCTTCAACGAAATAGCCTTTCAAAAATAGAACCATTTTTCGGCAAGGAATTTATTCTTAATAACCCAGTAATGGTTTATCGGGACCATTTAAACACTCAACAAACTGATCACTTATTAATTTATTACTATTGATTTATTGGTATATGTGCCTGTTCATGTGTGTGTGGTTGGAAGCCAGAAGTAAACCTTGGTGCCACCCACCTGTGTTTTGAGACAGGTTTTCCTACCTTGATGTGGGATTCCCCTCTCTATGCTGTGAATATGTTTCATTACTATTGGTTAATAAAGAAGCTGCTTTGGGCCTACTGCAGGGCAGAATAGAGTAAGGTGGGAATTCCAAGCAGACTGAGGAGGAGAGAGTAGGCGGAGTCGGAGAGAAGCCATGTAGCCACTGGAGGAGACAGACTCCTGCCCCCCCCAACCTTGCCCATAAATCATGAGCCTCATGGTAAAATATAAAATAGAAATGGGTTAGTTTAAGATGTAAGAACTAGCTAGCAATACATTTAAGCTACTGGCCAAACAGTATTGCAAATAATATAGGGAACAAACAAGCAGCCTCCGCCAACACTACCTGGCTCACCGATCACTAAGCTGGGCTGTCAGTGAGCTCTGGGGAGCTGTCTCTCTTCCCCAGCATGGATCCCAAGTGTGTGCATGGTACTTGCCTTTTTTTCACATGGGTTCTGAGGACTGACCTCAAGTCCCCAAGCTTGCACAGAAAGCCCTTTACTGACTCAGCCATCTCCCCAACTCTGAATTAGTTCTTGTTTGGGACATCGTCTTACTGTGTATCCCAGGTTGGCTTTGAATTCAAGATCCTCCTGCCTCTGTCTCCTGTGGGCTGGGATTTAGGATGTATGCCACCACGCCCAGCTGAGCAATTCTTCAATGAATTCATTCAGGCATCTTGCTAGAAATGATGATAAATCCATTGGCTCAGCCTTCTAGGAAGCTTTCCCTCTGCTTGAAGGTCAAGCATCAAAATCCTCTCCTGTTTGCCTGTTCTGAATTTGCAGTGAGCTGCAAGCCGACCTGGAAGTTTCCATCACTTCCTAGGACCAGAACAATTCTGAGCATGAAGGCCCTCTCGGCACTTTCCCCTTCTTCAGTCCCGCACTCACCCTGGAGCACTGATGTCAGCAATGTCTAATTCTAGACTCCAGACCCCTGTGCCCCCTCATCTCAAGCCTGCTTTCTGCCCAGATCTGTGCAGTGACTCTGACATTCACCGTGGACTATAAAGTCTCCTCTGCTCATGCCAGATTGAATCCCTAGAGCGCTGTTCCCCCTCACGGCCCTGTCTGTTCTTGGCATCAGGTGTCAATGCCTTTTACTAGCAGGTTTATTCTGCTGCTTTACCCATGGGTCACCTTTCTCTGCCCACCACATTTATCTCTGAAGCCCTGAAACACTCCCAGAAGGAGACACAGCCAGACACAGCGTCTTGCCAAGAGCTACCATTTGACTCCTTCCTCTCTGCCTTTCCTTTCAGCATCCTAGATTGCTAGCACCCATTTTTTTGCAGAGATACACAGGGGTGCTGCCTGTGACCTAAGACAACTGCTGGGAGAGGCAAAACCAGAATGAAGGCCCTGCCCTGGAGACCCCAGCACCTGGAGCTCAGTCTGCTCCTCTTGCAGATGTGCTCCTAGCTTGCTGTCAGGCGAGCAGAAATAGATCCTGCTGCGGTGTTTTGCGTGGTTTGATTTTTGTCTATCGTTATCCTACCCTACAGTTCCCCCAAACTGTGCGTTTCTTTAGGTTTTTCGGCCCCTAGCTGTCCTGGAACTTGCTCTGTAGACCAGGTTGGCTTTGGACTCACAGAGATCCGCCTGTCTCTGTCTCCCAAGTGCTGGGATTAAAGGCGTGCGCCAACACCTGGACCAAAACTGGGCATTTCTGCACGATTTTTAAGTAGGATATCAGAACACGCACAGTCCCAGAGCAGACTCTGTCTGCGCGAGGTGGAGAAAGCCTCTGCTCTGTCTGACACTTAGCAAAAGCATTTGAAAATTACAAAGATTTACAAAATAGAGATGTCTCTTGATTGGAGAGACATCTAGCAGGATGAACTGTCTTGGACATGTGTGCGGGTGAAGGTGGGGGGCTTGCATGGACAGAGTCTTCGACCCTCCTACCCCACCTCCTCACCACTCAGACCACAGCGCCCATGATGACTCCCATTATGAAAAGGACATGGCTTCTGAATGGACTGGCCAGTGTGTCCCGGATTGAGGATGGGAAGATCCCGCCTATTGAATCCCTCAGGGGAGCAACCATGCTGAACGCTTGTAAAAGTAAGGAGAGACCTGGACTCCGTACCTTGGGAGATATATCACTTAGCTAATGTGACAGTTTGGAGAGTTTCCTAAATACATCACAATGACATATACTACATATGCATGCTGAACAAATGCCACCACACACATACGCTGCAAACTGAACAAATGCCACCACACACACGCTGCAAACGTGGTTTTAAGGGAACATGGAATACCCGCAGGTTCCCTTCACGCCTACCTACAGTTACCGATGTCCACTGGAGATCTATTTTTGAAACATTACATTTGATCTATTTGGCTTCTGGATAAACTACCCAGTCAGTAACAACAGTTTAATTCTGGCCAAGGTAAGTCTCTTGGAAATCAGCCGTGTATTTGGGATATAACACACAGGAACGTTTTGTGTGAGCTGAACAGTAAAGTCAGACTTAAATGTGTATTTCAGACTTTAAAAAGTTACGGAGATCAATGGTTTGGCAGCTGGCTGAAAAGATTCAGTGCTTTAAAAATCTGGAGGCTGCATCTGTTCACAGTTTTGAGTTTCTACCATGGACTGCCAATTTGGTGCTGGCAAGCTGTCTTCCAGTTAATGTCCCAGAAAACATTTCTTTCAAGATTTGTAGAAGGAGAGCCAAATCTCTTGGGATTCATACATGTGAAACGCCATCATTATTTTTGTCTTTTGTACATCTTCCGTATCCAGGGTTAATAAGCAATGTGTCTTAAAGATGTTCTAAAGAGGAGCCTGACTTCAGAATCTTTAAGGGATTTTTAATCTTGCATACCCTAACAAACAATATCATGAAGATATTTAAAGCCAGGCTGGAGAGATGGCTATGTAGGTGGAGGTGCTAGCTGAATTGGCTTGGAGGTCCGAGTCTGATCCCCAGAACCCATAAAAAATAAAAGACTCTATAAACCTGTGATCTGACCTTCACATATGCATGTGTGTGGGCATGCACGTGCGCACACACAAACAGAACCATCAATAAAAATATTTAGATGTATCACAATGTATACAACAATCCACTTCTCAAATCTGCAGACTCTTGTCTTCTGCTATAGAAACGTGCGACTCAAAGAGCCCTTCTCAACAAGGTCTGTGTAGTCCCCACCGTCCCCTCCCCCACAGCCAGCCCTCTGTGCCATCCCATCCTTACAGTCTTCAAAGGTCAGTGGAGCATCCTTCCTGGTAAAGCTTTGGAACAGGACCCTCTTTGTGGCCCACGGTGGCACACACAGCAGTGCCCAGAGTTTCCATGCCTCCCTGATGTCTGTCATTGTCGGCCTTCGTGTTTCTCTAGCACCTGGAAGGGCCGGGCCACTCAACAATCTGTTGAGCAGACAAACAACTAAGCCAGACTGGTGACTGGCACATGCTCATTCTTCAAATCCAAACAATGAGTAAAAAGTACTGACATTTTATAGTGAGGTATTGATTTCATTTGAAACCGGAAAAAAAAAAGGTTAAACGTCTGATACTCAACACTTCCGCCACATCTTAAGTTTCCAGTTTACGAATCATCACCTGTAAGCTTTACAGACATGGGAATCGTGATCGTACTACCGTCTGCTGACTTCAAACCCAGAGGAGCGTCGTCCTGTATAGGCATCCAGTGTGCTACACTTAAACTACTGCTCAAAGCCAGCAGGAAGCTCCCGTACCTTCCTTGTGTAATAAAGGGAAAACCTGGCAGAGTTAGGCGATATGTAGGTAGGTAGGCAAGGACCTGCTGTTACTGAACACCCCAGGAGGAGCAAGACAGAGAAACTGAGGCTCACAGGCATGCACTGACTGGGACTGCCAGTGCTCCGATGTTCACGGCTCTCAGCTATGACACTGTTGCTGCATAGCGGCAGACGTGGATAGTTAGAGGCGCGGGAACTTCCATGGATTTTGCCTGTGCTGAGACTGGGAGTCAATCATCTCAGGACAGAATGGACATTACATGCCTTTTGCTTCCTTTTGAGCCTCAGGTTTGGAGGTGGGTATTTTGAGTCTTTGAGTCGCGTGGTTAGTGTGTGGGACCTGCCTGCCAAAGGGAGACTATTCTCGAACTACTTCAGGTTGTCCTGGTAGAGAGCTCTTGATTTTGCTACCAAAATCCTCTGCTGATAAGACAAAGCACCAGCCATACCGCTGACAACAAGGGCTAGACCCACAACTTGGGGAACCCCCAAACAGGTGATGAGGACCAACTGTTACAGCATGTATGCTTTGGCTATCTGTAAAAATGGGTTTCGTTTTCTTCTCATTTTTTGTGAGACATTAAAGCATCTGGTATATGGGAAGTAGGCCCGAGCGTAATGGTGATCTAAAGCAGGTGGAGGCACAGAACCTGACACATGACACAGAACCTTGACAGTTAATATCAACTTGAAAGGATCTACAATCACCAATGAGGCAAGCGTCTATCTTGATTAGGTTGCCCTTAAATGGATGATACCATTCTCCTGGCTAAGGCCTTGATGCCATATGACTGGCTGCCTCAAGCTCTTGCCTCCATGGCTTCCTGCCATCATGATGGACTTTCCCTGGAACTGTAGCCAAAATAAAGCTTCTCTTCCTTCAGTTGCCATGGTCAGGTGTTTGGTTTCAGCAATGGAGAAAGTAATGCATATGCCCAACTTTCAATGCTCTTTACACTCCATCCTATTACCTCTGAACCCAAAATGCAGATGCGGAATCTGAAACAGAAGAAAGCTCTGTATCCAGACCTTTGGCCGCTGGGAAAGAGATGAAATGATACGTTAGTATCTAGACAAAGAGGGCTCGCAATAAATGTTGTCAACTGGGACAAAGACAGGATGGCAAGAAGTGCCCACTTTGGCTCCCTCCTCTGGATGGCTCTTTTCCTCTAACAGATTATAAAGCTGATAATGCCAGTGCTATTAAATATACCTATATACCCTCTGCCCCATGCACAAGCCAAATGTTTACCAGTCTTTGTTCAGTGGCTCTCTCAGACTCTCTAGGCAACTGTTCCCAAAGCTCTCCTCATTCACACTAGGTGGTGAGAGGCCATTTCTTCCCTGTTATCCTATCTCCTCCCTTGCACACCTCACGGTCTGCCACTCACTGGCACCTGCAGCTGCACTTGCTCCACTTGCTCTGGTTCTCCATTCTAGAACATGCAAATCCTCCCCCTTATGGGGAGACCTCCCACCACAAACACAAACACCACCATACTGCCAGGGTTTTCCTTTACACAACCAACTGGGTTTTCTGGTAAAGCAAGAGGTATATGAGGAAGTGTTCACTAACAGATCCATAAGCACAGGCACCTAAACCTCAAGGTTTATCTATAAACAGTACTTACAGATGACAACCACTTTAGCTGAGAATAATGGTCATCTTAAATAGAATTTCCTTGGGGAAATAGAAGAAATGTGTAGACCATTCCAGACAAGTGTCTTTTTACAAATGTCCCAGTGCTAAAGGATTGCTCAATAAGACGGATGGCTTCTAATAACTGGCTTCCTGGTGTCAGGCAATGAACTTTGGAAAGAGGTCGGAATATAACATTTCCATTCTTGCAGAACCATCAAGTCCAGCACATACACAATGCCTTCTGTTTGTTCCTTAGAAGGGTATAACCCACACACACACACACACACACACACACACACACACACACACAAAGGTTGCGGCAAACCGAAACGACTGTGTCTAGCTCTCTGTGAAGATCCAAGAGGGCAAAGAATGTTCCAGTCTCATAAGCTGAAGAGCTGAGTGGCCTTGTCAAGAAAACTAGCTACTGTAGACTTTTTTCTAAGCAAAAAACACACAAACAAAAACCAAAACAATCCCTTTCCTTCAATAAGTAAACTAAACGTTTCCCTACTGCCCATTCATCTCTCCTGGATCTCCCATGACTCTGCCACCAGAGACAAAGACCCTTACATCTACCAGCACCACTGTGACCTGAATGCACTCAAGTTAGGGCCAGTTAGGGCACGGGCAAGAGATGCGGACAGCCATGGAAATGCATCGTGGAAGGGCTGGAGGGGAGCTATGCTCACCAACTACATGATCCCTCAGAAAACATCTAAATGAGGTAACTGTCACCAGTTCTCAGAGCACTGCTAGGATTTGATGCGCACTAGCTCACGACACCACAAGGAGTCCTAAGAGGAATGCTCTGCTGCTGGCCTTGCATGGCCGCGGGAGGCCATATTGAGATAACAGTGTAATTTCCAGACTCCTCAACGCAGTGATATGGCGGATGTCACCTTTGATTTGGAAGGCAGGGCACTATCTGTTTCATATCAAATGACCTTAAATTTTGTTTCAGAAAAAAAAAAGATTTGCCACTGTTTTTATCTAACAACAAAAATCAACTTTCTTAATTACGTTGGGAGAATTTCAGCGTTTTCAAATGGAAGAGACAATTAAGCAGAATGCAGTTTGGAAGAACAGTTGGTGCTGAGGGAGAAACGCGAATTGTACTTCATGTTCACCAGCACCAGGAAGTGAAGCCACAGCCATGGTCCTCAGGTTGATAAAATTAGAAAATGCAGTTCCTTGTAAATCAACCAGAAAAACAAAAACAAACCAGGCTCCATAGTGTCAAAGGAACCCTGACTGAGTTCAGTCACAAAAACTAACTTGGGGTCTGCGAAGAAGGCTGGCTCCATGGGGATCCAGGCCCTAGTCTGGATTCCCTATGTAAAAACCTGGCATGGTGGCCCTTGAGTCTCTATCCAGGGTGCTGAGGTGGGGAGTGGGGAGGGGAAGAGCAGCCCCCAGAGGCTTGCTCTCCAGCCAGCCTGGTCAAAGTTGAGCTGCAAGTGCAGTGAGAGACCCTACCTCAAAAACAAAACAAAGTAAGGTGAAGATGTGGGGAAAACAGTCCAGTGTCAGCATTGGCCTCCACGCACTCCCACAGGCAAGTGTAAGCACACACAACTACCTAATGTGGAACGGAACAGGTAAGCTGTCTACAACAAACGTGGAATCTCAATTACCTGCAATCTGGAGAAATGGAGCAGTGTGCACAGACTTTCAGAACCACAACTACACTTGAAATATAAATCCAAGCCAGGTGGTGGTGCACCCCTTTAATCCCAGCCCTCAGGAGGCAGGCGGATCTCTGAGTTTGAAGTCAGCCTGGTCTAGAAAATACCCATAATTCCAGCATTTGAGAGGAAGAGACAAAAAGATCAGGAAATCAAGGCTACCCTCAGCTATACTTCATGTCTGAGGACAGTGTGTCCAGATATATACATATCTCCAATTCGATCTAATTATTCAGACAACTCCATGAGAGGCCGGTGGGTTGACCTTCTTCCTAATCCCCCAGGCTTTTTGTACAGGCATGCTCATTTTAAGCAATGTGAGTGTCCAAATCATTTCCATCTCTACACCATTTTCACCATGGTGGCCCTGTTCTCTTTCGAGTTCTGTACACAGATACCGAATCCAGAAGTGCCGTCAATGCTGCGGCCACCCCACAGGAGCACTTAGAGACAAACAGCGACTGGAAGGGGAAGCACTCGATAGGCAGCAAAATTTCAAGAGCATTTCCCCATATAATTACTCTTTCTCGTTAACTGGGCAAGAGTCCCTAGTTAGAATCCTCAAGACTAAAAAACAACAAAAACAAACAAACAACAGGAAACTAAAATATACAAGAATAAAAATGTTATAATGAGATTTATTATTTTGTTTGCTAGTTAATCACTATTTTTAAAAAAGACAAAAAAACTTAAAATTCCTCTTCTATTAAAAAAAGATAAAAACACTGAGCAGGAGCTGGGGATGAAGCTCAATTTGTAGAGTTCTTGTTTAGAACGCATGAAACCTCATGTTCATGAAACCCAACACCACATAACCGAGGCAGAGCATGGTAGAAAATACCCATAATTCCAGCATTTGAGAGGAAGAGACAAAAAGATCAGGAAATCAAGGCTACCCTCAGCTATACTTCATGTCTGAGGACAGCCTGGGCTACATGATCCTGTCTCAACAAAACACAGAACTGAGTAGGAACATGCTTTCCCAACATGACTTCCTATGTATAGTCCACTCTGGAACATGCTTTCCCAACATGACTTCCTATTTATGGCCCATTCTTCAGCTACTCTCTCCCCTACAGGTATAACTCTTTCCTCAAAAGAATTCTACAAACTCCATCACATCTCAGAATTGTTATTCTTTTACATACCTATTTTAATGATAAAAGTGGAATGTTTCTTCCTTATTGGAAAAAAACATCATAGTGGAGTGAGAAAAAGTTACCACGATAAATTTCTCTCAATGTTTCATTATTTCATCATTGGACATAGGACGAAAAGTCTATGTGGCAGAGGAGGGGTATATGTGGCACGTGGTGGCGGCATCCAGAAGTCAGTCTGAGGGCAATGAGGAGAAAATATTCACTAACAGGAAGTTCTGGCTTGGGAAGAATTTGTCCTTATTATTCTGTATAAAACCACCTAGAGAATTCTATTGTATTTGGGGAAAAACAGAATGGGAAAGTTGGATAAACTATACTTATACACCATATGTATATACAATGAACACAAAGTGAGCGTGCGGTGCCTCACACGACTACATCAACAACCTCCACAGGCTCTCAGCTTCAGAGGCGCACACGAACAGGCGAAGGAAAACACATATATGCACTTAAGATAAATATTTTACAACTGATTTTGCTAATTATTTCTAAAAGTGCCGTCTATCTTGGTTGACTGAAATGCTCTAGAATGTAAATGTTCCTATTCCAGGGCCACTAAAGACAAAGGGGATCTGTGCGATGAGATGGGTCAGCATTTCTTTGCTGTGACGTAAGGAACACGAACAGCTCAACCCCTTGACCTCAGTTCAGCAAATTCTCAGAGACACAGTCCTACCCTGGCATGCAGGGCTCTGGACAAACGGCTCAGTGGTGGAGAATACTGACTGCTCTTCCAGAGGACTGGGGTTCAGTCCCCAGCACCCACACAGCATCTGACAGCCATATACATGTAACTCCAGCTCCAGGGTATCCAATGCTCTCTTCTGGCCTCCATGGACACTAGGCACACGGGTGGTGCAGACATACACTCAGGCAAAATACTCACATACATTAAAAAATACAGAAATAAAGAAAATTAGTGCTTGAGATGAATAACCAAACTAGAACGTCAGCCCCATAGTCCCTTGGCTGACAAGGGATGAGCTACCCCCTCATCACCCTGGCTATAGGCTTCGATTATTGTTGACGCAGTTCCATGTAAGAATGCATATGACTTCTGTAACGATGGCATCAAATGCGTAAGTTAATTTTTTTTAACTAGATCCCACAATTTGAATAATTTGAATAATTGAGATGGACGGCCATTTTGGGTTATACTGTGAACTTGTATTAGACCAAGTGCTGGGGTACTGGCCTATTTTGTCATCAAAATGCTAACAAAGGCACTTAGCAAGTTAGGCCCCTGCCGCCATTCACTTGCTTGATTTCTCATCTAAAAGACACTGAGTATAAATGTCTTCCACTGAAAACTTTCAAAGGATGTGGTTTATATTTAAATTGGCTACTGAAACCCCATGCCAGATTTTGAAAGCAATTCCCCAACTGTCAAGCGCAGCAGCTGTCAAGTATGGCTCAAAGGAAGGACGGACAAGATGACAAAGGCAAAGTCTTGGTCCTTAGGATGCAGAGCACAAGGGGCTCTGGGGAACTGGAGAGAAGTGAGCCCAAACACAGAGGGGAGCCTGAGTACATCCTCCTCACTAAAATCTCTACAGTTCAACTAAGCCAAGCCCTTAGCGCCAGCCTTAGGGGAACTGAAGAATCCCCCACTGTAGAAGAACTCACTGTGAAAACAGCAGACTGCCACCCTTTCAAAGTACCTGCCACAGGAACTTTGGCAAAAGTGATGTATGTCAGAGAACTAGAAGCTGACAGAAATAGTTTTGAATACAAATGAGTTGATAAAATACTTTTCAACAATGGGTTTCTATTTTCAAGTATATATGTGATCAGCAGATAAATACAGTCCAGACGCAGGCAGGATTCTTCATCTTCTCCCAGACTGTTAACATGAGTCCACAGAACTCGGGCTGAGGTATATAGAAAGGTGGAAGGGACTTACATGTCTCAGAAGGGATCAAAGTGTCCAGTATTTTAATGAGCAAAAAAAAAAAGTATTTGCAGGCTTGGGAGGTGGCTCAACTAATAAAATATAATATTATATAAATAATAAAAGCACTCATCACATAAACCTGAAGCCTCGAGTTAACTCTTTGAGTCCACATAAAGGGACAGTGGTACTCACTTGTAATCCCAGCACTAGTACAGCAAGACAGGAAGTGTGGACAGGATGACTCCCAGGCCACAGTCTGGAGTGTGCAGTGCCACATGCAGCAGAAACAGAGACCCTGCCTCAACAGGTGGAAAGAGAGAACCAAGCCCAAAATACATTTCATGGCATGTATGTGCCATACTTACACATAACCACACACACACACACACACACACACACACACACACACACACACTGAAAGTTTTAAAAACTGCCAACAAAGGGAGTCTACTTGGAGTCTAAAAAAATCTGACAAGCATATAAACTTACAATGATTGGTTATGAGGAAAACTTTCTATCACTGACGGTGAGGAAAAATAATGCATGTAGCTGGAGAGCTGGCTCAGTGGTGGAAAGGACTGGCTGCTCTTGCAGAGCCTGGGTTCAATTACCAACACCCACATGGCAACTCACAACTCCCTGTAGCTCCAGTTCCAGGCAATCCAATGCCCTCTTTTAGGGTCTGCAGGCACTGCACACATGTGTACACACATGTGCTGCACAGACATGCAAGCAGGCAAAACAAACTCATAAAATACTAAATAATTTTCTAAAGATTTCAAGAAAATAAGACAATCTAGTAAGTTCTGTCATGTCAATTACAAGCCGTTTTGATCCAAATCCTGTAGTGTGGACTTAAGAACACGGCATGTTGTCAGGATGAGGCCCCTCTGCTTGATCCTGATCAAACCAGCTGTGTGCAACATGAGGAGATGCACACTGCTGTGATGCTTTATCGCATGCATTCTCTCAGGGCTGTTATGAAAAGAAAGTAAGTTACACAAAGAACCTAGCACAGCAGGGGCTCAGCACACAGCAACAATCAGTACTGCTCTTCAATAACAACAACAAACACAATCCAGAGGGCGCTGGAAGGATGGCCCAGTGGCTACAAATACGTGCTGTTCTTGTGGAGGACCTGGGTTTGATTTCCAGCACCTACATGGCTGTTCAAAGCCATCTGTAACTCCATTCCAAGGGGATCCAACACCCTCTTCTAGATTCTGCAGGCACTTAGTGCCCGTGATACACATGCAGGCAGAACACCTGTACCTATAAAATTAAAGTTGAAAAATAAAAAGCACAACTCAGGCATGGCTCAGTGGGCAGAAGTACTTGCCAAGTAATCCTGAGTATTAGAGTTTGAATCCCTGGCACCTATGTAAAGGCCGGGTGGCTGCCCTGTAGTCTCGGTGCTTGAAGAGGAGGAGACAAGAGATTCCAGAGCATGATGGTTAGCCAGACTAGCTAAAGTGGAGACCTCTGGCCTCCCCCTTCCACAATATGGTGGTGAGTCACGGAAGAAGATAACCAGTGTCAGCTGCCTGTGTGTGAGTGCGCACACGCATGTGTGCGCATACACACACACACACACACACACACACACACACACACACACACACAC
>LOJH01000073.1:17542-45873 GCA_001685095.1 Ellobius talpinus | reverse complement strand
CAGAATACTCCAGTCAGGACTTGACCATAATTCTAAATTTTCTTTGGGTCCCCATAAGATTAACAGTGCCCCCAATCAGCAGGAAGTATCCTAGAAAACAACGCCCACATTCTCAAATAATGGATTACGGATGTTTGTCTTTGTTTAGAGTGTTGGCTACAAGTTGTTGTTGGTAACAGTCAGGAAAAAAGCTAAACAAAGGAGATCAGATTCAGAGTTCTTGTTTTGAAAAGAAAAAAAGGGGAAATGCTGTGGAAGAATGTTCTTGTACACTGTAAAGATTTGTCACTTGTATTGGTTTAATAAAATGCTGACTGGCCAGTAGCCAGGCAGGAAGTATAGGCAGGGCGACCAGACTAGCAAATTCTAGAAAGAGGAAAAGATACAGTCATCAGCCAGATGCAGAGGAAGCAAGATGAAAATGCCTCACTAAGAAAAGGTACCAAGCCACGTGGCTAAACATAGGTAAGAATTATGGGTTCATTTCAGCTGTAAGAGCTAGTTAATAAGCCTGAGCTAATAATCCAGTTTATAATTAATATAAGCCTCTGTATGTTTCTTTGGGACTGACCGGCTGCAGGACCAGAAGGGACAGAAACTTCTGTGTACAAATTCACAAAAACAAGCCATGTTCCAGAGGCCATAAAGAACACTAACTAGATAGTAACTTAAACAGCAATGTAGGACATAAAAACCACAAGACCAATGACTCAAATGATTTAAGAATTTTTTTTTACACCTGACACCCACTTACGAAGCAGCCAACCTCTTGCTTGCTCTCTCCCACTCTGTGGTCTTGGATCTGGGCTAATGGGTCCCTTTTTAATGTCTTATTCCTAAAGCCTGAGTTGACCCTGAGGAGAAACTATTAGGTACTAAAGTTCTGGGAAGTAACACGTTTCATAAACAAATGTGAGACTTATGCAAAAAAAGAAAATATTGGCTTTAACTTTCTACTTCCATGAGACTATCAAAGTCACCAAAAAAAAATCTACAGGACTTTGTGAAGGGTGAGACACTCAATTACACATGTATGTATGTAGTGCGATGTGCACACATCTATTTCTAATTGTGAACTGTACTGTTAGGAAATGGAAATCGCTACAAGAGAAAACATTTACCATGGGAGAGGGTGGAACAACCTGGCTCAACCACTCCCAGTCAAAATAGGTGTCTGTTCAGGTTGCCTTTGTGGGTATTTGACACTGTGTTCCAAGGTAAGGCTCTGTCCTTGTCTACCAGGACAATCATATAAAGCTTTACAAGAGAAAAATAAAAGAGAATTGTCCAAAGGAAAAACAGACGTGGTGGAACTAAATGCCTAGCCAGTGTTTGCCTCCATCTTGGGATTTCACAAACGGTAAGGCTGCAAGACCTGCTTATCCCCTTAAAATCATTTCTGCCTGTGATGTGGCTTAGAAAAGACCTTGTCAAGAACCTCGTGTGCCACCCCTAGTTAACTGGCACATTCCACTCAGCTGCACTGGTTAAAAGGAAACTAAAGCGTGTTCCCAGCTACTGTTCACCTGCTGTTCTTTCACATGTGCAAGTCCCCACACCACATGCCTGTTTTCACTACCATATAAACGGAACTGTTCAGGGTATAGAGGCTCCTTTCTCGCCCTATGTAAACAGTAATTTGGAAACCAACCTTTTTAGCAGATTGCAGTGGGAATCACTGATTCACTTTGCCCTTGGGCTTTGAATTGTGAATACTGGGCAGAGCAACTATGCATTCTTCTCCATTTGAAGTCTTCCCTGGGTCCCTCTGGCCCAACAATAAAAGGCACACTCAGAGGACTGCTCTTTCTCAGCTATGGCCTTCTAGATGAAAGGAACAATTTTAGCTGTCCCCTCAGGAATCGGCTATTAATTTTCCTACTTGGTAATCTGCTAAGGAAATAAGGATAATTTTGGCTTTGTTTTGAGGCAGGATTTCTCTGCATAACCCTTGTTTGTCCTACAACCCAGCCAGTCTGTAGACAAAGCTGGCCTCTAACTCAGCAATCTACCTACCTGTCTCCTAAGTGATGGGATTAAAAGGCATGCGCCAGCCACCACTGCCTGACCTAATTTTTATGTTGTTACTTCCATGATATTAAATTGGGGCTCTATTCTGTCTGTCTAAACTGCCTGTCACTATATCACTGGGTCTAGAATTATACTAGACAGATTGAAAATCCAGGATACTCCAGGAATTACAGATCTGGGCTAGCAATCATTTCCTTTCTCTACCCCAAACAGAAGTCTCTTGAGATCTTAAATTCTAATACTTAAGGATGAAATGGTTCATAATATGCTCAAGTTCTCAGTATCATATGGTGGGGAGGTATAACAGCAATTTTAAAAAACTCTAAATACAATACAATGAGTCAGACACAACCCAATGAAGTGATCAACACAATTTATTTCCAGGGTTAACAACTTTTTAGCATGGATATATTCAAGGGAAGTCTTTGCTTTGCTCGATTTCAAAACAATCGACCTTTTCCAATTACCAATGGGGGAAATATCCTGAAAAATCTGATTTCCTCACTTTATTGCATAAGAAATTGAGTAATACTGATTCATTCAAGAAACTGTTCCTAACTGAACACAATTCAGACAATAAATGACAAGAAGGAGGCTCTTAAGGAACCTCTCTCCATGATGGCCCTCCACCTAGGACATCAGATCTGTCTCTCCCCATGATGGCCTTCTACCTAGGACATTAGATCCAGGTTTGGTCATGGAGACCTAAAGAGTTGGGGATTCAGACACATAGAATGCTTGTAAAAACCTATAGAATTCCAAGAACTACACAACGCCCCTTCCACTGACTCTGGGTTCTAATATCTGATTCTGCATAAATAATCCCTTAACTGTTGCAACTACCATAGAGCACTGAGTTGCCTGATTCGTCAGGGCTACACTGGCCATAATAAAACACCCATCTAGTAAGTGCCATGGTGCCGAAGTGCTGGGTGCTCCTCACAGACTACCCACGGAAATTCTCAACTGAATTTCTGTAAAAGCTACCAGGGTCATTTTTTAAGACGACTCAGTCTGGACCTTTCCTAGCTCGCCCAACTCGGATTTCAGTACATTTTCCCTTTCATTCTGGAGGATCATTCATGACCCAGGGCCATGCATACACTAGTCAGGTGCTCCACTGCCGAATCCCAGTTCATCAACCACTTTTTAAGGAACAAATTCAGTAGCTGCTTGTTATGATGTAACAATAATATTACTGGATTTTCTCTGAACATTCCATTAGCTCAAGCATTAATGGCCAAGTTGGAGCATTACACATTCACCTGAAAAGGTAGGTAGTGTGGACTAACGCGATTGATGGTTTGCAACAAAATTCAGTAATTTTAAATTTCAGTGTTGTAACAGCCAACGTCATTTTATAATGTCACTCAGATGTGTCCCCTCTTTCCACTATGTTCTAAGTCAATTTATATGGATTTTAAATAGTTACCCAGTCTGTTGAAGATGGGATCATTATCGCCCCTCAAAATACTGAAATATGTCAGACCTCTTAACAAAAAAATCTGAACAAGGGTATGCACCCACAGAAGATGGTGCGAAGACACAACTGCGGGTGACACCAGAATGAGGAATCCACAACCTAAGGACAGTCCAGGGGCAGCTGAGAACTATCAGAAGATGCAAGGGGGAGGCTGCCTCCGGACCTGGGGGAGGGGGCAGGGCTTTGCCCACACCCTGACTCACACCGCTAGCTGCTACACATCTTGGCAAATTGCTAATAGCAGCTCCAGGAAGCTAATCAAGACAGTCCACTCACTAACACCACAGTTCCTAAGGCGAGAACTACAGCCTTGGCAAGCACAGCTTTGAAGTCAGTAAAGCTGGTCTGGGTGGGAGAGGACACACACGATAGTCAAGAGTGTGGACGAGAGGGCACTGTCTCGTTGAAAATCAAGACTATCGAAGCCTTCTTGGTGACTATTTCTGAAAATAAACTGTGTACACTTGCCACGTGGGATAAAACTCCTTCTACTCCAAGTCCTTCTCCACCTGCGCTAAGAAAACTAACACAGTCATGGACTATTGGGACCAACAATTGAGAAAGTAATGGATTCAGAAAAGGCTCCATGGAAAGGTTAGCCTCTCAGTCCTGAGGGGCTCAGCATGGTCACACTACCTCTCCATCTAAAGGGCTCAAAGCCAAACTCAAGTCCCACAGAAGTCTAGTTTACACAGCACATATATTAAACTAGCCTTCGAAATTGAAACAAGTCCAGATAACTAAAGTAAAAACTGACTGCCAATGAAGTAGGAAACTCCCATTATCAAAAAAACACCAGAGTAACATTTTATTTCATCTAATAATCAAGCTTTACCTAACAAATTTTATGAGAGTTTCCTCTGAAGGGAAGGCTGGGCAGTAACATGGCCAACATTCAGTCTCTGGTTCTAGGACTCTGGATATGGTGTCACAACATGCTGTAAACTAAGTCTGTATAAATCTAGCTTAGGAATTTGAATACTTGAAGAATCCTGTTATGCATTTCAATAAGGTAAAAATAATTGCAAATTAAACATTACCACAAAGCACAAAGGCTAGTCTCTAAACTGAATTCAAGTGGCAAACATTAATAATGCTCAATGTATGTACTATTACTTCATTCTTTGTTTGATCCAAGCACAATAAATTATGTACAGAATGGTTTTGTACTTACTAAATCTTTATTATACATACAGTGCACAAAACTGAGTTTTTGAAGTTGTCAAAAACCACACCCTCAAATGCAGATCTGCAAAGTCCTCCTTCACTGGTTACAGAGCATCCTCAAGGGGAAAGGGAGATGGAAAAGGGTTTTCTAAACGAAACCTTACTTAGCATCAACGCAATATAAACCTGCTTCAGACTAGTTGACAGTACATCACTGAGCAAACTTAAAGCCATGAAGTGAGTTCTTACACACTGTAAGAGGAGGAATAACAATGTACATGTGTAACCACAAAAGGGGAACTTGGTGATTAATGCAACCATAAATCCCAAAAAGCCTGGTTGGGCATTTTTTGAATTGGCATATACTAACTTCTAAATCTGGTAACAGGATTTCAATGTTCACTCAAATACAAATTACGAGATTTAAGGAAGCCACTTACACCTGTTACTTAAGTTTCTCTTAAGCAAAAGACACTACAAAGACCCTAAGGTGGCCATAGGATTGCCTCACAAACATGATGCAAATAATTATTCCACTCCCCAAAACAGTATACGTCCTGGGTATTAGCTATGGGTATCTTCAGTGATGAAGACTGTTCAGCTATGAAGAACAAGGACTGGAGGTTCAGTAGCTTGCCCAAACACAATCTACCAACTGTTAAGGCCAGTTTGTAAAACCAAAAAGCAGTAGTTTTAAATGCATTATTTTAAAAAGTGTTTCAATATTGTTGGTTGCCCCCTACCCGTTCTTCTTTTCTTCTTCAACTTGTCATTCACAAAACAGAAAACTTAATATTGCTTATTATCTGTCTTTTGTTAAAGACATGGACTCACCATGTGACTCTGGTGTAACTCAAGATCTTACTGCTGTAGACTCCTGAGTGGCCTGTGTTCTATGAAACTCAACAAGTTAAGGTATTAAAATGCTGGAAACAGCGTCAAGATCAGGATAGGGAAGATAACTTTTAATATAGGTCACAAAATCAGTTGCCAGTCCTGACTGCCCCATTACAGCCATGAGTTCTGGGAGGGTAAAATCCCAGCACAACAGTTGCAGGCAGGGTAGGAGGAGACAAAGGACATTTGTACTCAAGCCCCGTGCATTCAGAAAGTTTGTTCTGGTGGACTCCATCAATTAAGATTCAGATGACAACTATTTTAAAAATCAAAAGACTCTATATTGAATACACAGACTCTTTTCCTTGGGTCATTATCCCTTAACAATAGGGTATAATAACTAGCAACAGACGCTACATCACATTTACTAGATTAACAGTAATGTCCAGTTGATTTAAAGTACATGGATGATACAATTGAGCACCTTCGGATTTTAGTACCTAGGAAAAAATTTTAGTACCGATCCCCTGCAGATTGCTTCAGAGACTTGTGGTCTTATGCAAGGTGTACACTCATGAAACCAAGCACCTGGCCTGTGTTCACACAGAATGTATTCTGTTTACTGTATGCAACAGTTAACATTTTATACAATCTGAAGTTACCCTGTCACACCTTTCTCCCCTTTGATACAGTAACAAAAAGAGAAAGTCAGAGGAGGGAAAGGAAAGAAGGCTCAAGGTATTTGTTCTCTATCTTCAACAGCCTTTCCAACAAAGCAAGGCAATTCTAAGTGCATACATGTGTTGGGGGGACGGAACAGGGAGCAAGGAGTCTATCTAGAGAAACCATTGATTTATGTTAATTCCTGACGTAAAACCCATCTATGCAGTCCTATTAATGACATTGACGCCAGTTCCTCATCAATCTATCCATTAGCTTTATCCACTAACGGTTCTTTCTATAATTAAAATATCCAACTATATGATAAAGTAAAAACCTGAGATATCCTATAAAAAGCACATATAAGTAAAGAAAATGCTTCTTGTATTCAACTCATTGATTTCTTCTCAATTCTTTTTTTGGTGCAATAGTTCATTTTTAAAAATATAAATTTAAGTTATGATGACCTCTACATTTTAGTCACCCTGCAGCATCAATTGACATAAATGCACTGTTTTCTCATAACACTAAAAACAATTCTCCGAAAGTAGAATATTTTAAGTAGAAAACGATTTAAAGAGTATTACGTGTAAACCAGGTATGGTGGCTAACATACACTTGTTATCCCATCACTAGGGAGCACAGGGGCTATCATGTTCAAGGCCAGTCTAAGCTGCAGAGGGAGGCTCTGACCTAAAAATGAGCAGGGAAGGAACATATTCAGTGTGTATCTGAAATGGAAGTATGTGGGTGGGATTAAGCAAAAAACACATATACGAAGGAAGGTATGTCTTCAGAACGTACATACACATCTATGAGTGTCATGAAACCTCTCAGAAGACCCTGTAAGTCTGGAATGACCACCCGCACAGCTCCTTACAATATTCAGGGCTCCAGAGGTGACTGCGAACACTTCCTAGAAAGCGGGGATCCACAGGGAGCATGCTACAAATAAATTTCTGTGTGTGCCTACATTAAAGTATGCCATTATTGATTTTAATGTCTGCCTTCACAAAGGTGTATTGATCAAAATATCATTACTAACCCTCCCCCCATTAAACTTAGGATTTTTTCTTTAGACGTAAACATTAATTTCTTAGTGCCCACAGCTCACATGATTTAAAAGATGCTGTATTTTTATATAAAAACCACAGCAAGAACATTTAGGAAAAACAAAATTCTATGCCACCCTACATCATCCGTGATTAAATGAGTTAGTGTTTCATCTACCTGCCTTAAAAATGAATTAGTTATCTGCTCTTGCCTTCTGCAGTAAGTAAAATAACTTGTTTGTAAAGGAAAAAAATCTAAAAGGTACTGAAATATTTTACTGTTAACACAGTACCTAGTAAGCAATGTCTTATTAATATAAAGGCACATGAGATACAGCAAAAATATTTTAATTGAATATAAAATGCCCTTGGTTCAAAGGCCATGCCTACCTGAATACACAGTGAGGAAAATCTAATATTCTTGGAGTCACTCACTCAGCATCCGGCTGTGTACCAAATCCACTCACTAGTACACGTTCATTAAACTGCCGTCTACTTAGTCTCCTTTTTTTTTTTTGACTCTATGACCCTTTTAACTCAAAACATCTCTGAGTCAGGAATTATTTTACAGTCATGGGAAATTACCTTGAGTTTTAAATGGGCCATTTATACTACTGGATCTTCCAAATGACTTCAGATTCTTTACCTACCTACAATGACCTAAAATGAGCTGCCTACCCCGAATGCTGAAGATCCAGATGACATTGTTACATGTTTCTATGCACTGTAGGAGTTACCAACTGCAGTACACACACTAATGCTAAGAACGGAGCTCATGCTTAATGAAATATTTACACATTTAAAAAATAATTAATTCAGTGTGCTAAATTACAAAGAAGAGTATGGCATCACATTAAAACTACATGGGGCTGTGGAGTATATCTCAATGGGAGAACCCCCAGCATGCAACTGGTCAGGGGTCGGTCCCCAGCAACAAACAAACCCTGTATAACTATGTGACTCTGTCTCCTATGGTACTGTCTGCAAAACCACAAAACACTGAATTAAGTGGTTGGGCCACTTCTCACATACTTCCAACTGGTAGCATTCTAGTGACAGAACTGTCAACAAAGGCATACAAAATGGGGCAGGTCCTAAGCCAAACTCATCAAAATACAGCAACTAACTTTTCTCGAGTGTTTACAAACTGGTGAAGGAAATCCTAGTTCAGTAAACAAGGCTGGGTATTTCCTTCCCTAACATTATATATAGACAGGGGAAAAGGAGGAACAACATCATTGCCATTTCTTTTAAATCATACAAGAGTCTCCAGACACACTCAAAATGACACAGGTTAACTTGTACTTTCTAGAACCTTCAAACAAACGCAAGTGCAACATACCTCAAGCACCCCCATAAGGTCAAAGGCTTAGAATTTTTTTTTAAAAAATCACTAACAAGTCTTATTTATACTGCTACTTAACTTGAACCAACCATCCATTAATTTTGATCAGAGCAAATGGAACTAAAGTCATTTTGAGAAACTATGCTCAGTATCATATCCTTAAGGTCAAAGTCAGCCTTTTCTGAACATCTGCTCTGCCCTAAGGTTACAATTTTCATTCTTTATCCAAAGGGAAAGACCTGAAATAAAATCAAACTATTGACTGAATGAATTACTTTGGAACTAAACATTTAAATACTTCTACTCTTACCTACTTTCCCCAAATAACCTACTATCTGTATTTAGACCATGTGAGAAAAAGACAATTTTTGATCACAAGTTATAGCTCTCTAGATCATCAGAAATGTACACAAACAAATCTCATTTAAAATGGCTGGTGTGCTCTGCCACCGCAAAGGAGCTTGAGACAGAGCACATGATGAGCTGCTGGAAATAACTGCCCACACAATCACACGAAAGCTTTCCACTAGAAACTAAAATATACCGATGGCTTTTTTTATTTTACATGTATAAACTATATGTAGAAAACACAAAAGAAAACAGCAAATAAATGAAACTTAAGGGCAAACGCAAACAAGAAGCCAAACCCAAATTCACCTACTGAGTTTATCTTACTTAGTCTTGTCTAAACAATGTTACCCAGAGCCTACAAAACACACGATGGACACTTTATTCCTGGTATATTAAAATCTCTTAAGTCCATCAATACAGTACACACTCTGTGCAACCAAAAAACTCAGGGCAGGCAGGTTAACTAAACTCCTTGAGGACAGTATTATCTACACAGAACAACAGAGTGTGAAAAACTGGAAGCACTGAAGTGAAATCTAACGCTGCACCTGGCTTCGTGCTCCACTGTACTGAACAAAGCACTGCAGAATTGCCTCTTTGACAATAATATATTTCTAATTTCTTCACATTTATCAAGATTAAAAACTATAATGATGAGCAATGTTACTTTATCCAATGTTTCCAATTTTCTATCAAGTTTTAAAGAGTTTCTTATTAAACTTTTAAAAAAACATTCTACCTTTTCCCTGTACGAGCAAAGAAACAGACATTCAGAGAAAGAAAATCTACATGGCTTACACAATAAATATACATAGATACCGCGGACACGTTAATCACACTGCATGGTTTTTATATAAAGTACAGGTTTTTTACCACCACATAACTCTTCATTGCTGTTAGATGGCAATGGGAAACTTCCACAACTAAGTGCATGCTACTAACAATTCAGTTTTAAGAATTTGAAGGTTAAAAAAATACAATTCCTAGAACACTGTTATCAAACAAGTTTTATTGGCATCTAAAAACAAAATTCACCCAACATTGAAACGTAGTTTGATATTTATGTTGTTTGCTTTTTTTTTCTTTTTTACTCACTGCAGCATGAGGAACAAATCACACACACTTACTTTGGAGTACAGAGACCAGAGTGGAGATTTTCACAAAAATCACTTCTTAAAATCTCTGTATTATGCTCCTCAAGAATATAAAGCCAGTCCTTGCATAAAATGTCACAGCTTTGTTTGTTACCTTAAAATCCTGCAGCAGCCTAGAGATATGGAGAAGATATGCCACACCTTGCTGTTCTGAAATATGTCATTATCATAACCAACCCAATGACAGTGTCTAAAACCCTCTCTTCCATAGGAAGTCTCCGAAGCTGTTAGCATCTCCTTGACATTAAAAGAATCTGGGGCAACATTTATACTTTATCAGAAAAATAAAAAATGTTTACCTACCATGTTCATATTAAGAACAATGTCTATACAAGTCAGTTGTACAATTATTTTAAGAGAGGTGAACATGAACATCAGATTAACTTAGTTCTGGCAGATAAATGTGAACAACTCTGGTGCAGTCAGCCATTACCCTCTTACAGAGATGACAACTTTACAAAAGGTTTCTTTTACCTACTGAGCGATGGTTATGTCCCCTCAGTCTCTGTGCTCTCTACCACCACTGCTTCACTTTCTACATCAGCAACTGTGCCGCTCTCCTCCTTGTCTACGTCACCTGCAGATGCCAGTTTGTCATAGAGTTCAGGGTCCTTCTGTACTGGTAAGGGCGGTGGCTGAACATGTCTCTCTGTATTTTCACCGTTAACTTGAGGCACATTATCGCCTTTCCGTTGAGAAGTGGCCCCTTCGAAATAATCAAAAACCCGAGCATGAGGAGGGGGGACCCAAGTGTTTTGAATTCTATCTCGTCCAAGACGATTTCCATTCATTTCTCTGCAGAAATCAAAATCTCTGTCATCCCTATCCCTTTGCCTCTCCCAGGGTCTTCTGCGGTCATCAAAATCTCTGTGAACTTCTTGTCCAAATCCCCTGTTCCAAGGACCACTTCTAGGATCAAATCGGTAATTTCCAGCCCGAAATCTACCTCTTTCTTCATGCAAGCCTTTTGGACCACCAAAGACAGGCAAAACTCGATGCTCTCTTTCATCAAAATCTCTATGCCCCCAAGGTTTCTCTGGGGGAAAGCCAAAGTGGTCTCTTCTACCAAGATGATCTAGACCTGGTCTCACAAGATTCTCTCTCATGTCCACAGGAGGTCTTCCAAAGTGATCCCTACCATCTAATGGAGGCCTTCCAGGACCTTCTCTGGGGTCTACAGGTCGCCCGACAACATCCCTAACATCCACTGGAGGAGGTCTAGTAATGGCCTCCCTTGTTTCTACAGGAGGAAACCGGTAGTCTCTATCCCCTTCCTGCTGAATACTGTCATTCCCGAGTGGTACTCGCTTATCTGGGTTGGGAACATTGTCTAGACTTGGTCTTCCAGGAGCCAGAAAAGGTCTTTCTGGCTGACTGAAAAGATCTCCTGGAGGAAAAGGTCCACGGGGTGGCGGATGAAGAGGTGCATCAAGTACTGATGGGGGAGGGATACCCCGTTGTGGGGGAATTCCAGGCTGTAGTAAAGGGAATCTTGGTCCAGGAGCCTGTGGTATTAGTCCTGGACGGATATCCAACACTGGCAATGCCGGCATCCTTTGAGCTGGGATAGTTAAGGGAGGTAAGTTTTGAGGTCCAATCGGTGGTTGTGTTCCCAAAAGTCCAGCAGGATTTGTAACATTTGGTGGCTGTAGTCCTACAAGTCCAGAGTTGTTAGGCAAATTTGGAGGCAGTACTCCAAGAAGTCCAGAGCCACTCGACACATTTGGTGGCTGTATGCCCAAAATTCCAGAGTTATTTAGAATATTTGGTGGCTGTGCTCCGATAATTGCAGCACTACTGGAAACATTAGCTGGCCGAACCCCCAGAATTTCAGAATTACTCGACACATTTGGTCTCTGCATGCACAGGATCCCAGAGGTGTGTGCAGGGCCAGGTGGCTGTGCTAACATTGCAGCACTACTGGGAATATCATTTGGAATCACTAAAAGAGAAAGAGGAGAAATCATTTGAAGTAACAGTTACTGTTATAAAAAGGAAATATATTATTAATGCTATACTTTCTGCAAATGAACTTCAACTACCCCGTCAAAGAATCACACTTTACCAGATACAGGATGAACATCAGACCTAAGATTATTAACAGCACATGGAGTGAAATTCACATATTAAAACAAAATACTCTGCACAAATCTTTTCAAACAAAAATGTCAGATTTTTTGCATGTGATCAAGATACCAAACAATGGGGCTGGGCGGTGGTGGTGCATGCCTTTAATGCCAGCAGTCGGGAGGCAGAGGCAGGCAGATCTCTTGTGAGTTTGAGGCCAGTCTGGTCTATGAGAGTTAGTTCCAGGACAGGCTTCAAAGCTACAGAGAAACCTTGTCTCAAAAAACCAAAAAAGATACCAAACAATGGGAGTATTAAAAATTACTTAATGCTTTGAAACACCACTTCTAGCTAGATGATACTCTGGTATAGTGTCTAGATGATACTCTGGTATAGTNTTCCAGGACAGGCTTCAAAGCTACAGAGAAACCTTGTCTCAAAAAACCAAAAAAGATACCAAACAATGGGAGTATTAAAAATTACTTAATGCTTTGAAACACCACTTCTAGCTAGATGATACTCTGGTATAGTGTCTAGATGATACTCTGGTATAGTNNCTAGATGATACTCTGGTATAGTGTCTAGATGATACTCTGGTATAGTATCTAGATGATACTCTGGTATAGTGTCTAGATGATACTCTGGTATAGTATCTAGATGATACTCTGGTATCTGCTATTCATCCCTATTGCTGACCCTTGCCTTCCTGTCAATAAACAATTTGGAATCCTATTCTGACCATAATGCCCAGGGGCAGCACCATAGGCCTCAGAAGGGTGAGGGCTGGGTCTAATGAAAAGACCTAAAACCCAGGATTATTCTGAATAGAATGTAATTTGTAACTGTCTTAATAATACTGGGCGTTAAAATAAGGGGCCTTGTGCAAGCTAGGCAAGCACCTCCCACTGAGCTATGTCTCCAACCCTTTAGAATGTCACTTCTCAAAGTGACAACCGCAGAGCATGGAGAGAACACAATGATCCCTGTGAACAAAGGGCAGTAACACTTTCACATACGTAACACGTAAAAATTTAGTACTAATCTTCAGAAAAATAATTATGAAATTAATTTTATGTCTAGGGGTTTATAGTCAGTGGTTTTGTTTTACCTGGTCTGGTGTTCTCACCAGAAGGAATCTGGTGTTCTGCAAGGTGAGGTACTTTGTCTTCAGGCTCTGCTTTATTGGGAGGATTAAAAACATTTCCAGCTGGTAGAGTTGAAGGAGCAAGATTGCTGGCAACAGAACCACCTGGTAAGACAAGGCTACCAAATCCAACATCTTTCACAGTTTCTGGGGTCATGGACAATGGTGGTTGCACTAAAGCTGTTTAAACAGGACAAAAATTTATTTCAGACTTAATTTGTAAGCTATCTGGCAGCATGAGTGATTTACTTAGTGGCATCTCTGTATTACCAAGCATGTTATATAATAACCAATGCTCATAACGAAGAGCCTCAGTTCTATTTACAATGCTTCACTCTTTCAAAATAGAGAAAATATCTTAAGAAATGTTTTCACCAAAAGAGTATGGTACAGGAAGAAAAAAGTATATCCTAGTAACACAAAAAACTAATTTTCTAAGAAGGTCAGCTAAGAGAATGCAAAATATACAGAAATGATTGGCAGAAGAGACAAGTAGATATCAGAATGAAAGTCTGACCAATCTTCTTCAAACTACAGGATGTTAGGGAGAGATCCCTTTACATTCAGTACCTTCATCAAACAAGGTTAGGAAAGGTGAACTGTAAATGTAATGTTATAAACATTCTGTTCCAAAACAGTTGGTGAAAACTCTCCACATGTGTATGCCATCTGCATACTAAAAGGCAGAACCACAAGAATTTAACAGTCCTAGAAGTTCTCGCTCAGGGTACATCATATGGAAAACTGTTAAGTCATACTTGGATACTGTAAGCAAAGGTGTCCCCTTCGCCCCTTTTCACTTTGAGAATTATTTGGACAAACTGTCAGTATACTACAGAGATATTATACTGGGACAAAAACCACCTGTGATCATGAACAGGAATTATGGGAACTAAGTGAGGCAGGAAGAATAGCGGAATTCTATGTATGCAGCAATGGATCCCACGTTTGGGAACTGTAATTATTGAGAGATGGGCTATACAGCACAAGCCTCTTTGAGTAATGAATTAAAAAAACACCTTTTGAATATTGTAATTTTCAGAAAGATTTGAAAGGTACCTAAACAATGAAGGAAAACATTTTAAAATGTAAGGCAAGCAGATTTAGAATTTAAGAAATTAGCAAACATCTCTATTATATGTACTCTCATGAAAGGTCTTTTGGAATCTAATTTTTAAAGAGGGATTGCTCAAATTACTGAATGGTTCTTCAGAAGCCCTGTGTTTAGTAACAGGAAAAAGGAAATAGAAAATTAAAAGCTAACTAGATGTCTACAATGCTTGTTTTTGTAATCCCTGAGGTCAGCAGGACATCAGTAAGCACACACAATCTGAAGGTAGAGGGAGGAGCAGAGGGTTAGGTTTCTTTAGGAAGTCTGGATGGTAGAACCATCTGCTTTTCTATTGCCAGTGTCTATGACTCTGTAGGTTTACATTGCAAGGGAGTAGGTTAAGTATACATGTTATCATTTCAGTATGATAGCAGACAGAAATATGAAAACATAGCTAAGTAAAATGTGTTGTAAACTTCTACTTGAAGCTATTTTATAGCATACATTTATAATTTCTCTACTCAAATGACTACTTCCCTAGTTTTGTTCCCTGAGAATTTTTTCACCTAACAAAATCCTCAGAGCAAACATAATCTAGTAGCCAGATTATGGTCTCTGAATGTCATCCTGCATTACGAGATGTGTCTGGTTCACAATCCAGTGGAAGATATAGTATGAGTTGGGGACAATCAAGTTGAAAATCCTGAGACCCTCTTAGAAGCTAAGGGTAGCTAACTCCAAGACACAGAGAAGCAACATATACTAAGGTAAAACCATTTGACTATCAAAAGAACAAAGAATACAATTGATGGGAAGGAATCTATTAATCCATGAAAACACAGATTAAAAAAATGAAGAAATGAAGGGTAGTCGGGGGGGTAAAAGAAGAAAAATGACAGAAACCCTCTCTGCTCTCCGGTCACACCCACACTGCACTGTGCACGCTGGCCATTAGGGAAAAGGTATGACATCTACCCTGATTCTCCTGTGCACTACACCTCAAGGGATCTAATCACCATCAGCTGGTAAGTTTTCTTTATATTTAAAAACAAAAAAAAACTAACAATGAAAGTACTATTTAGAAAGATAACCATTTTGTAACTAATGACAGATTTAACCAATAATAAAAACATAATTAAAAACTAAACAGATAAGCATTTTGAACAGCGAAGTTCCAATACCCAAATACCCTCATCGATCTTAACATTATCAAATATGTAAGAAAATATCAAGTGTAAACAAACCCTAATATAAATTATGCATTTGAATAATAATGAAAATACAAATTCATCTACTCTAACTAGGTCTTGCTCTGGGAGGATGATGATAAGACAAAAGTATGTATGAGCAGGGATGGGGCATACAAATAATTTCTGTACTTTCTGCTTGATTTTGTCATAATTCTGAAACTGCTATAAAAATATTATGTTTTGTTCAAAAATGAACAAAAAGACAATAGTTTGACAGAATGCAAGTCTGCTAAGTATTGCTTGTATTCTTATGAGGAAAAAGGGTCATCTATAATCTAAACAAGTATTTGACACTAGCTTCTCCCTTCCAGGAATCTTGTATCTGGGGAGGAACGGCTCAGTAGTCATGAAGAACTATGAACCAGAAGGGAGACCTGGGCAGGAGGGCACTAAACAAGATGTTTAAAATAAACACAGCAAACCACCGTGATGGGAGGACAGTCTGTGAATCTTGACTAAAGGAAGTAGATTATGAAAAGACATTTTGGGACAACTGAAGAAACATGAATAAGAACTTCTGAGATACTGTTAATTTTCAGATCCTCTAGCATGCATTTGTTGGAAACTAATGTTTTACAGAAATGAGCACAGACACACTAAGACTCCCTGGGATAAAACAGACTCTGTAAATCAGTAACTCACATGTTGGTACTACTGGTGGAATTGCAGGGGGAGGTACCACTGGTGGGGGAACCGGAGGTGGCATAAAACCTATATGGGAGAAAAAAGACCAAAATAAAACAGCACAAAGAAAATTATTTGTTTAAATCAAAGGGTTCAAGATTTATAAATGAACTACTTCCACATTTTCTTATTGTTTTACCATGGGGTCTTCACTCTGCTACCCAGCTGGTATGGAACGTGCGGGCTAAGTCATTCTACTTCAACCTCCTGAGGAATGCGGATGTTGTGGAATATTACTTTAACTATTTAAAGGTGTCTTATATTGTTCATACTGCATTTGTTTAATGATGTAAAGATGTACTGCTTTGCCTGCCTGAGGCACCTAATAGCTAGGCAGTAAAGGGATAGGCGGCTGGTGGGCAGAGAGAATAAACTGAAGAATCTAGGCTCTAGGGAGAAAAGACCTGGGGACAAAGAGAGGGAGACTCCTGGGGCCAGCCAGGCAGCCAACAGTCAGTAAGACACTGAAGAAGCAGGATAAGTCAGACATCCATAATGAAAGAACTGTAAAAAGCCCTGAGGCAAAACACAGTTGAAGAGAAACAGGTTAAATTAAAAGAGCTAGTGGGACAAGTGTAAGATAAGGCTGAGCTTCTAAAACTAAGTCTCTGTGTCTTTATTTGGGAGCTGGTTGGTGATACAAAAGGCTTCTACATCGGGACCTCAGTGCTCCACTATTACAGCAAAACCTCACAGCCTTAAAATTACCTCTATCACCATGCTGATGGATCTGCGCAATATTCTCCACTTAAAATAACTTTTATAAATACTTGATTTCTATAAGACAGGTGAAGCAGTGTTTCTGATTATTTATTCAATGGTTCAAGTCTTGTGGACCACTCTGCACTGCAGATCAGGATGTCATCATCTAGGGAACCAATCTGTTTTTGTGGGAATGATGACCACAGGGAGAGTGCTAAACCTATCTCAAGCTACCATCACAGAAGAAAATAACACTACAGACACATTATGCTCTTTACCACTACGTTAAAATATTTTGTTAACTTTAGATGATATGATGTTTTAAGTTCATAAATAAACCCTACACTATAATATTTTTATGATCCCACAGACCACATAACCAAATTATAAATCTGCTTATTTGCAGTTTTTAAAGGTAGAGTCACTATTAAATTAAATGACAGGAAACAATGAGTAAAAATAAAAGCTGCTGAAAGATGTGGCCTAATGATGGTCGGGAGAATGGACCCAGCATGCTAGTTCTGTTGTGTGCTGAAGTCTGAGAACCATTGCTCTATGGCATTGAGACCCCAAAGAGAACATCAATGATATTCTAAACAGAGTTAAAACAGCAAGCTATAAGTTCCTTACCAGGAGGTGGCTGTGAAGGGTTAAAACTTGCTCGTAGGAAAGGAGGTGGAGGGATTGGGCTGAATCCAGGAGGGGGAACCGGCATTGACACAGGAAACGCTGGTGGAACTAAACTAACTGCAGGAACCGCTGGTGCTACTGGAATCTTTAGTGGGCAGAAAAATATCTGTTAGTCAGTTTATCCACCTGAAGTAATTTCTACATTTTGGCATACTAAAGGCAAATTACATCTTTTAAATAGGAAAGTAATAAATGTCATTACATTTATGTTTTTCTATTCGTATACTTATGAGTGAATCAATTTACGGTTAAAGAGGACAGTAGAAGTCAATAAGTCTCTCCTCTTACATTCAAATAAATTAATGAGAACCTAGGTAAGCACTGAGGCTCAGGCTTCAGACTCACTAGCACCCACCGGCCATGCTGCCTCTACAAAGCACACAGTAGCAACTTTCAATGAACACCAAATTCTCCAAACTTTGTTTTCTAATCTTAACACAAATATCTTTTATTCATCATGGCTTCAAAAAGGCCCTAACTTCTCTCTTGCATGGCTTTTATTTCTTTCCTGAATCTCAAATGTTACCAAGTTCAGCATCTCAACTTCATTGCTTAAAGAGTACTGTAAAGGTCACATGTACAGAAAATGAACTACTTGTTACTCTTAAGAGACAGCTCCTCACGTTATTTCCTAATCTCAAAGAAATAATAGCTCCAAAATTTCTAATTTCTTGGACCAAGCCCCTTTCTTTCCTTTTTCACAACTCTAAATTCAAGTCTACAAAGCCCCACTAGTTGTACCTTCTAAGTCATCTACTATTTGTCACTTCTCTTTTGTTAGTCTTCATGACTCAATCACCTCACACCTATATTGCTACAGTATTTTCACTTCATCTCTTCATTTATACATGTTTGGTGTAGGCTACACACTATAAACAATATCCAGTGTAATCCTTCGTAGTGTCACGTTGGACGCCAATTTGTAGTGAAAGGGGAGCGCAGGCTTGCTTTTCATCCCGCCCGGCTCCTGCCCGGCTAGCTACAATCCTTTACAAGTCACTCCTCTGGTTATCGTCCTCCAGTGGTTCCCTTCATTCAGAATGAAGGTGAGTTCCTTTGAGAGTTGAGCTTACAGGCAAGACTCTAGCCACCTGCTACAGTAAGCTACTGCTTGTGACCTTCAGTGTGGGTTTCTTCTGTTTGTGATGCTCTTGCTCAGATGCTGACTACCTTCTTCACCATCAAGTTGTTCAACTAGGCACACCCTCAGCTCTGTCAAAAGATGGTAGGCAGAGGTGCAGACATTTTTGACCACCACAGTCTACTCTTCTTATCCAGAGGATCTCATCCCTTATAGTCTCTGGCTCCCCGAATGACAATGAAAGCTCCATGGTTACCATGGGTGTACCCTGAGCCCCAGAAGCTTCTTAGCACTTAGCACAGTGCACAACTTAGCACTAGCATATAGTACATATTTAATGCATCAACATTTAAGTATGAATATTACCATTTCCAACAATAATGACCTTTCAAAATGTTTCACTAAATTTACTGAAATAACTTTATTAATCTAATTATCAAATAATGTTATTGATATAAATTTGCTTGCAGAGTATAAATCTAAAGAAAATACTGTAAGTCTGAGGGGGTTACAGCTCCCTATTCACCTAATTAACCATTCTTACATTTAGTATAATAATGCATTGTGTGTATAACATTTTTAACCTCTGTCTTAATGTGAACAACAGATGCCAACTGTCACACATCAGCAAATAAGATATGGAAAATGTACGACTAAGAAGTCAGCAAGTACTAACCTGCAGCATGGCCACAGGTGGAGGGAAAACCTCTGCCTGTGTTGTGACCACTGTCTCCTTTTCAACTGGAGTTGGACTCTGTGTAGTCTGGACCGTTTCTTTAACGGGTTCTGAGGCTTTCACAGTTTCCCATTCTAAATAAAATATTTGAAATTGATTTCCTTTAAATGCTGCTTTTCAGCTTTTTTTCCCCCATTTACATTACCATATGAACCCTTTCCAGATCTATCTTGGCAAATCTAAAAGTACCACACAAGCTAAAAATGACAACACCAAGCTGTAACAGATATACCTTATAGATCACCTGATTATGGGAAAACAGCCCTGTTTTGTATGTTATGAGGCACAACTAACAAAGTATTAACTGAATACAGAGAAATCTTCCAAAGAGGACAAGAACAGAAAATGTAATCAGCTGGACATGTGGCACATGCCTGAGGCTGAGTGCGTAGGAGGTAGGGGTCCTGGGACAAGAGTTAGAGGACAGCCTGGACGACACGAAATCAATCATGGTCCTCTGTCTTCTTCTGAACCAAGAACAAACATGACTAGTCAGCTTTTGCTTCTCAGTGTATCTGCCTTAATCTCCTGTATGTTCCACGTTCATTAAGTTCGGGCATTCTGCTTCCCAAAGTGGATACATGTCTCAAATCCTCATATATGCTCCACCCCCACAGATCTACATCTACTTACAATGTAATGCTCCCATGGATCAGCTCTCTTCCTAGTCTCTCTGTCTCCCTGAGACAGGGCTTCACCATACAGCCTGGCCTGGAATTTGGTATGTGGACCAGGCTAGCTTCAAGCTCATACAGAAACCTGTCTCCCAAGAAATAGAGGACTGAAGGCAAGTGCTCCACCATGACTGGACTATACCAACACACAAATCCTATATAGTATTCTTTTTCTTATTATTTATTTCTTTTGACTAGAACCATGTTTTTGGGTTTTGTTTTGTTGAGTTCTAAACATATATATTTGCTGCTATGAATAAAGGAAGGGAGGGAGACGGAAAAAGAAAGGAAGAGATGAGAATGAGAGAGAAGGGAGAGAGGAAGAGAGGAAGGAAGGGAGGGAGGGAGAGAGGGAGGGAGGGAGGGAGGAAAGAAAAAAGATAGAAGCAGTCCTGAAAAATATGTATACACACAAGCATGGCTGTGTTCCCACAGAGTTCCTTTTTCAGAACAGACCACTGTCAGGCTCCAGGGCAGAGTACAGGCCATGGGAGCCTGTGCCATTCAAGCCAAAGGCGATTCCTGCTTTCTGTTACCCTATCACAATGTCAGTTCCTGAAGAATCAACTTGTCATACAGCAGGAACTCAGACAACTGAAAGGACTGTCCTAGGAAACAGGCATAGGACAAAGAAGTAAACAATAAACTGTGTTGATCTGGGTGGTCCTGGGGTTCAAATCAAGGGCCTTGCACATGCTAAGAACATGTTCTCCTACCTGAGGGCCATCTCCAGGCAACAACATCAAGAAGATGTCTGCGTATGTTCATAAGCATGAGAACTACCCTGAAAGCAGGCTAGTTTTGGTAAGGGAGCTAAGATGCGAAGAAACAAAGAACATATCATACTTTGGATCAATCCCAAATATCAATTAAGAGTATTTCCTTTTGGTTGTAGCTCATTGTGAATTTATAACTGAGAATTCTTAAAAATAAAAACAAAAACAGAACCTGGCACTTTTTACAAGAGTAGGGCATATGCTCATTTGGTTACAGGCAATGCAGGAAGTGTTTCAGAAGATTATTATGCTGCAGTACTTGGGCCCACATGAGAGTCTGCTACTCAAAATGAACTCTATCTAAAATCTTCTGGAATTTCTCCAAAAAGCTCAAATCCTGGTTCCCACTCAAAACTCATGGAATTTAAAAAACAAACAAACGAACAAAAACTTACTTTAACAAAGCTTCCATGTTGTGTACAAAGCTTTCCCTTAAATGTAATAAAAATGTTAAGTCATAAAAGAAAGACTGCTACATTTGCAGGCTTCCAGTCAGTACTTTCTCAACTGCTCCTTGACACCTACTGAAACACAAAACACTGAAGAAGCAATGTCAGAAACAGCATCATCTCTTCTTTTTGGAGCTGAATCCAGGAAAGCATAGTTTACTCTGCTTCCCTAAACACATTTATGTTACAAACTTCTGAAGCCTATTTTTAAATAATAAAAAGCATATTCTCACCAGCATTTACAGTTTCCTGATCTATCATGCCTCCTTCTGCAAAGCCATCCAAATCATCCACTTTAACTTTTTCCCAGGGTATATATGTGACTCCAAGATCTACATCCCAGAACTGTTTGTATTCCGTCTTTACTCCTTTGTTCAAAGCCCAGGCAATCTATTGGGAATGTGAAGAGGAAAAGAAAGATCACAATATATTTTATTATATAATAAAAACAAAGTTCAAAATCATATTTAAGCAAATAGGAATAAAACTTGTTTTTCTTGAGTACTTGTTTTAAACTGGCACTGGAGATCATATTTTCGATATAAGATCTGTTTCCACTTTTTACCCAACTCTAAACTCATTTCTGGAGAAAACAAAGTCTAATTTTCACAATAAAAATCTCAGTTCCATTGACAATAAGCAAGATAGCTATCACAAGTTTCAGAAGACTTTGTACACCATGCCAGAATAAATAAGCAATGCCTGAGTTTTACACACATCAACTATCATGAAATGGTAAAAGATGGGCGTGTATACTCTTCAGAAAGAGTTCAGAGTTTTAATTTAGGTGCAGAAGCTGACTGAACGCACTCTTTTCTAAAGAGTCAAAATGAAATTCTGAGTCAATCACAAGCAACGAGAAAACACCTCATGAATTCTCAATTTAAAGACTTAGAAGAAAGAAAATGCTTGCATATAAACTCTTTACAAGGTGGCTGGCTAGATAAAATAAGAAAAAATAATATAAGAAAAAAGTGCTGGGTGAAAAAGTAAATGAAAGACAAATCTGTAAATATGAAAAGGTTCTAACTATATGAAGTGTAAGATGGCAGAGACTTGTATAGGTATGTACTTAAGGAACAAACAAACTCAAATTTTGGCTAGTAAGTTAGTGTATGTACATAATCCTAATTATAATTGACTAATACTAAAGCCATAAGCTTGCTGCAAACATTAAAGATATGGTGGAGTCTAAGCTCAGTGTAAGAATATGTACTTAACATGTCAAGGCCCAGGGTCTGAGGCATATCAAGGAGCAAGGGAAGAGAGATGGGAGAGAAGAACTGGGGCATTCTAACAGTCCCAACAAATAAGATCATATGACCTTTCCTATGAAAAATGTAACACTGTGACTAACAGAGGCCAGAAGGGCAGCTGCCACTCTACCATAAATTCACCCACAAAAACTCACCTTGATGACCTTGGAACCAATTTTATAGGATCCTGAACTCAGTTTCTGAAGAGCCCGAAATGAATCTTGTCGGTGAACCATACAGACATATGCACATCCCCTGGGTGGAATCATCTATGAGGGAAAAATCCTTTCTTAACAGAAAGTAGAAGGATGGAAATGCAGTCTGACATTTGCTTCTATTGAAACAACACAATGACAACTGACTAAATCTACAATTCAATTTTGGCAGATGACCAAATTAATTTACTTTCTACCGCCAAATATTTATTGATACATATACAATTAATTATTTAGTTTTAATAAGCCCCATTTTCATGCATTAATTTGGCTTGCATTAAGCCATGATAAAGGTGAAATCTTGAATACATGTTATCAGTTCCTTGACTACGGAACACAGAACTTACTATTAAAGAAATGTACGGCTCCATTTTCATTCTGACAGGTAAAACAGAGGGAGGGAGGGGAAGAGAGAGGAAAGGGGGCATCTTGCTGACCAACATTTAATGCTTTTAAGAATTAAGCGCTATCCTGCTACAAAACCCTATGACTATTTTGTAAGATACCGTATTGAAAAGGGTAAAAAGAGCTTCAGAGCAAACACAGAAAAATGAACAAAATAAAGGAAACTTGTCAAGATGTACACTACCAAAGTCAGATACATTGGACTTGATTAGGAAGTGAAAAGAGTGAAACTGGCCATTTTAAAAGACTGGTTTAGTGCTTAAGAGATACATACATTAATAGATTCAATTTGTCCAAACTCCTCAAAAAGGTTGGTTAAATCTTGCTGTGTAGCCTTCTTATCCACCTGGCCAACCCAAAGGGTAGTGCTGCATACTGTCAAGACAAAGAAACAGAGGGTCTCAAAGACACAGTTGCCTCAAGCACAATATTAACAACAGATCCAACTGAAGATAATGTGTACTGAGTAATTGATAGCTACACAAAGATAACTGCTATATTTAAAACTGACTGATGGGCCTGATGGCTCAGCGTTTAAGGAGAGTGGCTGCTCTTCCAGAGGACCTGAGTTCAATCCTGGTGGCTCACAACCATCTATAACTCCAGTTTCCGGGGATTAAGACCCTCTTCCAGCATCTGCAGGCACAAGGCACACATGTTGCGCACAGACATATATATATAGGCAAAACACCCATACATATATATTTAAAAGAAAAAAGCCAGAGAGTGGTAGCATTTAATCCAAGCACACAGGAGAGAGAGGCAGGCGGATGTCTGAGTTCAAGGCCCTTCTTGGAACCCACTTTGTAGACCAGCCAGGTCTTGAACTCAGAGATCCACCTGTGGACACACTGTCCAACCACTAGAGAAAAGTGGTGTGTCAGACTGGAAGCGAAACTTTAAAACTCCCCAGTTGACTCTAAAGTGCGATAGTTTTGAAACTATTTCCTATCTGTGGACCTTAATATCTATGTGTTGGAATGACTCAGTGGATGGATCTCCCTAACCAGCAGATAACTCTAAACCTGTATGAGCTGCCTCATCCTTAAGGAAATAAGACATTGCAGAAAGATAAGAAAAGGAAATGGACAAATCAGGACTCCTTAACTTGCTATTATGACTTGAAGATGAATTGACTGGCACTTCTTTGTGTGCACACTCCTGTATGCAGAGGCCAGAAGAGTGTGGATTCCTTAGAGACCCAACACCACACAAATTTCAGAATTCTACTTCTTATGAATGAGCAGCAGGTACTCTGAACCTCCAGCCTGAAAGCTACCTCTGTTTAACACACCAAAGTTCAAGAGAAAACACTCCAGACTGCTCGTGTTTCCTGAATTCCTCCTGTTACAGACAACGCATTTACACAGCTTTAATGGACTACATGGAGATGTTCTGTTCAAGTCATTTCCCAGCATTTTAATCCTGGCAGAAGAGGTCTAAAGCAGGCTTTTCTACGGCTAACCTACCCCCATACTAAAGTATGATCCTAGACAAAATAACAACCAGGAGACTACTCTTTCTGGTCAGAACTCAAACTTATCACTTGGACACACACAAGCTTTGAGAATAGTCTAACTAACATACTGTGACAACTGCACTTTCTCAGCCACTTTGTTCTGCCTCACACACTCACTCTGTATAATTTTCAACTCATGTTTCATCAAAATATCTTCAACTTTTTAACATTTTAAATTAAATCCCAGAGACCAGTGAGATGGCTCAGCAGATAAATTTACTTTGCCAAGACTTACAACCTAAGTTTGACCTCAGAAGCACACACGAGGAAGGAGAGAACTGACTAAGTTGTCTTCAGGCTACATACACTTATCATGGCATACAGAAGCATACACAAACATACACACATATAGAGCGCAGTAAGAGAAAAATGCATACAAATTTGTTTTTTTTTAATAAACCTTCAATTTCTGCTTTTTACCCCTCTGGATGCTGTGAATACCATTGGTTAATAAAGGACTGCTTTGGACCTGCGCAGGGCAGAATATAGGTAGGTGAGAAAAAACTAAGCTGAATGCTGGGAGAAAGGAAGGCAGACTCAGAGAGACACCATGTAGCCCCTGCTGGAGTCGAATGGAACTTTACCGGGTAAGCCCACAGCCACGTGGCGATACACAGATTAATAGAAATGGGTTAAATTAATATGTAAGAGTTAGCCAATAAGAAGCTAGAGCTAATGAGCCAAGCAGTGATTTAGTTAATGCAGTTTCTGTGTGACTATTTTGGTACTAGGTGGCCAGGACAAACAGGCGGCCTCCCCTAACACCAGATTGCTATAATTTAAATAAACTGCGTCTCCCAAAATCTCATATGCCTAGGCTTAGTCTTTAGCCCACAGAACCATTGAAAGTGGTGAAACTCCAAAGAGATGGGGCTCAAGTGGAGGCCTGCCCTTGAAGGGGCTCACTGTCTCCAATCTGCTTTGTTCTGCTTTCCAGTCAAAACGAACAGTCAAAAGGAGCAAGGTCAAGCAACCTTCAACAACAAACACAAGGAAAAGTAAACCTTTCTCCTTATTGATGTCACGGGGATGGAAAGCTGCTCTACCACCATGTAGTGAAGTGCAGTGTATAAATAATACATGAGGGAAGGTCCGCTGATCCAGAGGGAAACAACTTTGGGGCTTTATCACCTTAACATAATGCCTCCTGACGAAATGCCCTGTCCTGTAGATTCCAACTGCTTTCGTCTCCCTAAGTTTTACTAGTGTTTTCTAATTTTTTTAATGATGCTCTACAATTTATTTTATTTTATTTTTGGCTAAGAAGAGGTCATGATTCTTCCCAATCCAGAAGAGAAGAAATGCTTGGCTCCTGGGGTATTAATCTGTTGATGCTTCACACCACTGACTGACCCTGAAAGCTCTGCATTTTATAATCTATGTCCAGGACAAGCAGTGGGGAACTCAACCACACTAATTTTAAATGTGTTGAAAGAACAGCAATGAGAGGAAAACTGGTTCCACTTCAAGATGAGGAGAGTTTTGAGATATAGTACACAATGGAAGATATAGTCGCCACTGTATTTTCTCATGTGCTTGTTGATTTTTCCATCTTAAAACGTTTAACTAATAAAAATAAAACAGCACTGGGTGGTGATGATGCACACCTGTCATCCCAGCACTCAGGAGGCAGAAGCAGGTGGATCTCTGTGAGTTTGAGGCCAGCCTGGTCTACAGAATGAGTTCCAAAATAGCCAGGACTACACAGAGGAACCCTGTCTTGAAAAACCAAAGCAAACAAAGAAACAAAACAGCAACAGGAAAATAAATTCTACTATAATTCAGCTACAAAAAGAAAATGAAATTCTGATGCTTGTGGAACACTCATGAAACCAGAGGGAATCATATGACAAGAAATCAGCCAAGACAAAAAGAAAGCTGTGTTCTCTCACTACTAGGTAGAAATTGAAAAAGCTGATGTCATAGAAGTAGAGAACCTAAGAGAGGAACAGAAGCACCCCCGATTCACGTAGAATGGAGTTTTGTTTAAATATCTTCTTGGGGAGGCTATATAACCTGAAAGTTTCCACTGTTTTCTTTGATTCAAAACTGGGTCAGATTTCTCTACATGCTGCTGCTTAACATGTAAACTACATTGTCATACATAAAGTACGATTTTATTGTTAACAGGAATGATGATGTTCTACAGCAGTAACAGCAAGAGTTAAATAACCATGTGTTTGATTTCTTAATTGCCCTGATCTGATCATTACATGGTACTGGCATGTACAAAAATACCATATTGTACGCCATAAGTATGTATAATTATGAGATGCCAAACACAATATATTTGGAGGACTGGAGAGAGGGCTCAGCAATTCAGAGCACATGCTGTTCTTATGGGAAACCCAGATTCAGTTGCTACCACCCACACAACAGCTCACAGCGGCCTATAACTCCAGCTAGGATTTAATGTTCTCTTCTCACCTCCATGGGCACCAAGTATGCACAGGGCATGCACACACACATATATGCAGACAAAACACTCATACATATAAAAGTAAACCCTTTTTTAAAAACTACAAAACTTTTAAAAGAGAAAATGTGATACCATGCCTATACCAGTTGGTTCTTATGTCAACTTAATACAAGTTAAAATCATCTGAAAAGAGGGAACCTCGATTGAGAAAATGCCTCTGTAAAAATCAGACTGTAGACCATTTTCTTAATGACTGATATGGCAGAGCCTAGCCCAGTGTTTCTCAATCTGTGGGTTAAAATCCCTTGGGTGGCATACCATATATTTATATTACAGTTCATAACAATAACAAAATTGGTTAAGAAGTAACAATGAAAATAATTTTATGGTCACAACATGAGGAACTATATTAAAGGGTCCTAGCATTAGGAGCGCTGAGAACCACTGGCCTACCCCATTGTGGGTAGTGTCATCACTGGGCTGGAGCAAGCCATTGAGCAGCCCCCCTCCACAGCCTCTGCATCAGTGCCTGCCTCCAGGTTCCTGTCCTGTTTAGTTCTGTCCTGACTTCCTTTGACAATGAACAGTGACATAGAACCATATGTAAAATAAACCCTTTATTCCCCAAGTTGCTTTTGGACATGGTGTTTCATCAGAGGAATAGAAGCCCGAACTAAGACAGAAATTGGTAAGTGGAGTATTGCTGTGACTGACCTGACCTCATTGTTTTTTGGGAGGACTTTGTGGACTTCGGAGCCAATGGGTGTTCAACATTCCATGAAATGTTCTATGGGAGCTTAGAAAATAGTGACCAGAGAAATGGAGAGGATAGAGGCCTGACTTGTGAAACTAAAGGGAAAGTCTGAGAGTCACTTAAAGACCATGGGGCCACTTAGAATCTTTGCTTCTGTCCAGGCATGGTATCTCACCACTTTAATCCCAACACTTGGGAGGCAGAAGCAGGTGGATCGCCATGAGTTCAAGCACAGCCTGGTCTACAGAGCAAGATCCAGGTCAGCAAGAACTGCTAAACAAAGAAATCTTGCCTCAAAAGAAGGGGGAGGCAGGGGGAGTGAGAAAAGGAGGGAAAAAGGAAGGAAGGAAGGAAGGAAGGAAGGAAGGAAGGAAGGAAG
>LOJH01000073.1:0-17425 GCA_001685095.1 Ellobius talpinus | reverse complement strand
AGGAAGGAAGGAAGGAAGGAAGGAAGGAAGGAAGGAAGGAGAGAGGGAGGGAGGGAAATAGAAAAAGCAAAAGAGAAAGGAATCTGTGGTTCTGGTTAGCAAAAGCTTGACAATGATTAACAGACACCGGAACTGCTCAAATGAAGTGTTCGTCTGGCTGGAATAATGGATCCTGGTCAGCCAGAACTGTGAAGTTAAGAAGAGGTCAGCAGGGGCTGGAGAAATGGTTTAGTGGTTAAAAGCACAGCTACCTCTTTTCAAAGCATCCAGGTTCAATCCCCAGCACTGACAACCACTGGCTCACAACTATTTGCAACTCCAGTTCCGGGGATTAGAGGCATCTGTTGCCCTGTACAGCATTAGGCATAAAAGTAGTACACACACATGCAGCCAAAACACCTGTACATATTAAATAAACATTAAAATAAAAAATGTAAAGGCAGAGATAAGCATCACTGATATAAAATCTTCTGTTTCCTTGGAGGTACCAGAAGCTGTATTCTAGAAGTGGCCAAGGTTGTACCTTGTGCTGGCAGACACTTCGTAGTTTAAGCGTGTACTGGTTTTGAAGGCATGAAGAAGTGGAAGCAATGTAGGCTTGGCATTGCGTGGCAGAGCTGAATTCCCTAAAGAGTGCCCAGAAGAGGGTATTTATTGGTCAAAGGGCAGCCAGGTGTACCAAGAGCCCCTAGCATTTTGGGGATGCCAGTGCCACAGAATGACTAAAAACAGCAGCAGCATGGTGTGGAGCCAGCCTGAGTTTGGGAAATAATCTGTGTGTGCTACAGAGGCTGAAGCCAGAGAAGTGACTCAAACCCCTCGGAGGATGGCAGACACTGGGTACTGAATTATTTATACAATTGGAGTTTTGTTTTGCTTTATTCAGAATATGACTGTGCCCTGGTTCTTCCTTAAGTAAAAAAAAAATATTTAACTTACTTTGGATTTTATAGGAGCCCACAGTTGAAAGACTTAGGATTTTTAACTTTTAAAGCATTTGAAATTGTAAAGACTATGAAACCATTAATGTTTGTAATGTTTTATATTGTAAAACTAATAATCAGATTATGGGGCAAGAAAGGAGAAATTATATTCAATTAGTGATGTGTCTGAGTCAAGCTGACAAAGGGTCAATTATGCCAGCTGGTTGGTATATCAACCTGACAAGCTAGAGTCATCTGAGAGGAAGGAAATCTTAACTGAGTAAATGCCTCCATAAGATGGGGCTGTATTTAGATGGTCTCCTTTGCCAATGTGTTCAAAGTACTTCCCACGTTCTCTTCTATCAGGTTCAATGTATGTTGAACCAACCCTGCATGTCTGCAATAAAGTCTACTTGGTCATAGTGGATGATATTTTTGGATGTGTTCTTAGATTTAGTTTACTAGTATTTTACTGAGCATTTTTGCATCTATGTTCATGAGGGAGATAGGTCTATAATTCTTTTCTTTGTTGCACCTTTGTGTGGTATGGTTATCAGAGTGACTGTAGCCTCATAAATGGAGTTAGGCAATGCTCCTTCTCTGTCTACTGTGTGAAACAACTGGAAGAGTATTGGAATTACCTCTTCTTTGAAGTTCTGGTAGAATTCTGCACTGAAGCCATCCGACCCTGGATAATTTTGGTTGGGAGATGTTTAATGACTGTTTCTATTTCCTTTGGGACTATAGGTCTATTTAAATTGTTTATCTGGTCTTGATTTAATTTTGGTAAGTGAACCTATCCAGAAAATTGTTCATTTCTTTTAAATTTTCCAATTTTGTGGAGTACAGGTTTTTGAAGTATGATCTGATGATTCTTTGGATTTCCTCAGTGCCTGTTGTTATTTCCCCCTTTTCGTTTCCTAGTTTGTTAATATGGATATTCTCTCTGCTTTTTAGATAGTTTGGATAAGGGTTTGCTACCTTGTCCATTTTCTCAAAGAACCAACTCTGTTTCATTGATTCTTTGTATTGTTCTTTGTTTCTATTTTATTGATTTTAGCCCTAAATTTGATTATTCCTGCCGTCTACTTGTTCTGTTAATTCGCCAAGTGTGGGATTTCTCCACTTTCTTTACGTAGGCATTTGGCGCTATGAACTTTCCTCACAGCAATGCTTTCACAGTGTCCCGTAAGTTTAAGTATGTAGTACTTTCATTTTCATTGAAATCTAGGAAGTCTTTTATTTCTTTCATTATTTCTTCCTTGACCCAGGGGTGATTCAGTCAAAAATTATTCAGTTTCTATGAGTTTGTAGGCTTTCTGGAATTTGTGTTGTTGAATTCTAACTTTAAGCCATGGTAATCTGGTAAGATACGGGGGGGTGTTCCAATTTTTTATATCTGTTGAAATTTGCTTTGTGAGGGAAATCCTCAAGAATCCACAAGGATGACCCTAGCTAAGAATCCCAGCCACAGTGGAGAGGGTGCCCAAACCGGCCTTACCCTGTAATCAGATTGGTGAATCCCCTAACCGTCATCATAGAACATTCATCCAGCATGAAGATTCTATTTGCCCCTTATCATAAGAAACCAAATTTGGATCTCTGCAAAATGAGATGCAGAGATGTCCAAAACCAAGCAGCAGGCCAAGCTCAGGGAATCCAGTCGAAGAGAGAAGAGGGAATATATGAGCAAGGGAGGTCAACTTCATGATGGAGAAATCTATCTACAGAGACAGCTGAATCAAGCTCACGGATGATCATGAAGACTGACCAGCTGTGGGGCCTCCATGGGACCAAACTAGGCCCTCCTCTGTGGGAGACAGTGGTGAAGCTTGGACTATTTGAGGGGTCCCTGGCGGTAGGACTAGGATAGATCCCTGGGGCCTGAGCTAGCTTGTTGAGCTCATTCCCTATGGTGGGATGCCATGCTCAATCTAAACGAAGGAAAGAGGTGGTCCTGCCCCAACTTAATGTGCCAGACTTTGACTCCCCATCAGAGCCCTTAGCCATTGGGAGGAGTGGATGATAGGTGAGGCAATTCGGGGGCAGGGGGAGGAACTGTGGTTGGATGTAAAAGGAAGTCTAAAAAATTAATTAATTAATTAAAAAAGAGACAGGGCTGCAGGAAAGCCTGTTGGATATTTTCTTAATTAATGTTTGGTGTGGGAGGACGAAGCCATTGTGGGTGATGCCACTTCTGGACTGGTATTCCTAGGTTCTGTAAGAAAGCAGGCTGAGCAAACCAGTAAGCAGCACCTCTCCATAGCCTCTGCTTCAGCTCCTACCTCCAGATTCCTGTCCTGTTTTCATTCAATAACAAACAGTGATGTGGAACCACAAGCAAAATAAAGTCTTTCCTCTCCAAGTTGCTTTTGGTCATCATATTGTATCACAGTGTTAGTAGCCCTAACTTAAGATAATGCTCAACAGCCTCACAAAGTGTGTGAGCAAAAAATGAAGAGATACTAAATGAAAGCCCTACTCTTAACAAAGTAATGATTCTGAAAGACCAAGGGGTAATCACACAAGGATGAAGAAAGATCTTTCTTATATTTTTTCGGGGGGGGGGTCAGGTTTTTTTATATTATTTGTCAAACAACACTAAAACAAATTTGGTTTCTTATAGTAAGGGGCAAATAGAATCTTCAAAAGTTTCACTAGCTCTTTATAATGTGAGAAGGTTCTGGAAAGATAACCAAGGACTACTGAAATTGTCAGATGCCATTTTCTTTGATTTTGGGAGCCTGAATTTCAAGATGCTCTAGCAGTACCAAATAAGAGCTTACTAGGAGTCATGTAAAAAGCCTAGAATGTGTGTGATCCCAGTGCAGGATCTATAGCATGACGATCTGTAACAATTACTATAGCTATCCGTAACAATTACTGATGCTAAGGTAACTTAATTGAAGACCACCAGAAAGTAACAAGAGTCCACTCGGGCAAAACTGATAACTTACTCTCTATCGTGTGCTTCCTTGCTCACTTGTAGTCTGTTAGTTCTCTCTAGAAATGATAATGGATTAACAAACTCCGAGGCAGAACCTGGCAGAAACACAACTCATTTTGTTGTACGTAATGTGATCTTTACCCTAGCCAGATCCTGAAGAAAACACTACCATAACCAAATCTGTTATACACTACAGATTAACATATAGAGGAAAACAGGTTGTACTAGTCATTTCTCTTCTGGTACAAACTACAAGTTTATCATTTATTTTAGTTCAATTATACACCAATTGACCTAGCAGGTATAAAACCCTGGGTGTAGTCTTGAACACCACACATATACACTGAATACATAACTAAGTATACAAAAACAATCTTTGTGTCCTAATTTCTTATACAGATTTGAATACTCACAACTGTCTGTTACTACTGAAGCAGTCACTGACAATCTCATGTTATGGATATCAGCCTGGTTTTGTGTCCCTTGGTCAAGCCATACTTCACAACTTGCATTAAACATTCTTGATGATTTAGCATGTATCTGCTAATCTGGTTTTCTTTCACAAAAGCCTGAATTAAAGCAATTTAGTTATTAACAAGCTCCTTCCTTTTCAGTTTCTTACTCTAAAAATAAAATTAGGTAAGAGATTTTTAGAGCAGAAAACTAGTTTTTTGTTATTTTTTATATATTTTTTGCTGTTGTTATTCTAGAGGAGGACGTGACCTTCATCACATGCAGAGGCCAGAGCCTTAGGTGTGCTTCCTCAAGAACTTCTGGCGCAAAGTAAAGTCTTTTGCTGCCCTGGAGCTCACCGAGTAGACTAGGAATGCACCTGTGTCCCTTTCAAGCATGAGGGTTACCTTTCCAGGCTTTTTCTGTGGTTGCTGAAGATCAAAGGCTTAAGCAGCAAGCACTCTACTAACCTAAACACAACAGAAACTAGTTTCCAACACTAAGAAGGAGGTCTAATACAGTACATGTTACTGACCACTTAGGGTTTTTGATCGAACAGGAGGCAAGCCCTTTTTCTGGCGTTCTTTCTCCCTCTCTCTGGCTCTTCTTTCACTTGAATATGACCGTGATGATTTTCTCTTTCTTTCTCTTGAGCGGGAGCGTGATCGCTTCCTGTGTTTTCGCTTTCGAGACCCAGATCGCGACCTGGACCTTCGTTTTCTTGGTGATCTACAATAATAATAACAATAATAATTATTATTTCACTTCTAATGACATTATTATCTTTCCATTAAACCTTTCAATTTGAAGTGAATGAAAAAGGGCAGTATTTGTCATATGTAACCACCTCTTAAACAATCCTATAGTTTAATCAACTATTAAACAAGTGTTCCACTGTAGACTTGTGTTATCGATGGGCACATTACTAACAGATGTTAGATAAATCTGAAACTGTATTCATTAAAATCAGAGGAAAAGTACAATTCAGTAGAGGATCAGAATACTTCCAACACAGTATTAGGACACAGAATAATTCTGTTTAATACTTTACAACTTCTAAAATGTTAGAGTTCTTGACTTTTCAATGTAAGCTGATCCTGTCATTTGTTTACTTAAATGTTTGTAAGCATGTTCCTTTGTAAAAGGTAGAATGTAAGAATACCAAAGAATTGGTGACTTGGTTTTGATTTAAGGACATGTTTTCTACTGGCTTGCAAGTATATTTAACATTCATAAAACCTGTTTTGTGACTGTCTGGGGAAAACATTTTTTGGTATTGCTATACAATTTGTATGCCTGACTTATATGCTGTTCAGAAGCAGTAAGGTATCATGTTCTTATCAACTAACATCAGCTATAATCCAAAATCACAACCTCATGACACCAGCTGTTCCTGTTATATAAAGTGCTCAAATAGCAGATGTATATAACAAGGGTTATTTCCTGGTTTTAAGTTTCAATTATTTTTAAAAATTATTTAAAAATTACTTTTTAAATTTTATTTTAAAATATTTTAAAAAAGTATTTCTTTTAATCTTGACGCAAAGAAAAAAGCATACAATACTGTTAAATGTTATTATAGAACCTTGATCGAGATCGCGAATGAGTTCTTGATCTTGAGCGAACAGCTACTTTCTTAGTTTCTGGTTCAAAGATCTCCTCTTCAACAACATCTTGTCCTTCATCAATATCCATATCCTTGGAAAGCAAAGTCGAGGGTAAATAAACAAAAAGCCCAGTTAAAATTTAGCATACAAGTGCAGTTCTGTCTTAAAAATATTAGTAATGTATTAAGGTTTCACAGGTAACAGAGCTAGGGGTGTAGAACACCCAGAAGACAAGGTACATCCAGAATACAGTATTTTCACAAAGAAAATGGCTTTGGACATTTATGACTCAGAAAAGTACTGACTTTTACCTGTTGCTGAATGTCGATAGAATCTTCCAAATTAGCTTCAGGTTCCAGAAAATGCTGCTGGCTACTTCCTTGTGAGGGTGAAGCTGAGTGTTCTGACCCAAATGTTCCCTCCTGGCTATCTTGAGGAGTTACCTATTGAAAACAAACAAATGTTCTGAGACAACATTACTATAAATAATAACCTGACTACAGCAAATATCACAATTAAATATTCAAGGGAGTCATATTCATAGCAAGCCATTCTTAGAGTAATTTACCTGAAGATTTCTGTATAAATCCAAGCATACTTTTAACAAGAAAAGGTCCATAGAGGGCACTTTTGTATATATTTGTATAAAAAATAGCTAGATGAAGCATGTCCTCAAGAACATTTTTAAGTGTCATAAACTATTAAGTAATAAAAAAATACTTAATGATACCTAACAGTAATAAATTAATCTAGAACTACATGTTTAATTAGTATAAACAAAATATTCTCAAGGTCCAATTAAAACCTTATATTAAAAAACTTAAAATCACATACTATATGTCTAAAGGCAAAACAATACTCAAAAGTCACCATCAAAACTAGTGATTTTAACAAAACTATTCACAATTAGGGTCTTCTATAAGAATTCGTAAGATAGTTACAGGAAATACAGTGTAATGTGTATACTTAAAGTTTTAATACAAGCTAGAAAAATAAAGACAAACTTAGGGGAACAATGAATGTCCCCATGGTTCCAAGAAGTAGTACAGCAACAATATGTAGTGTCTGTATGTATGCTCTAACTTCATGTTAGTAAGTAGGAACCTAAGTAACAATTTAAAGACTGACTTAGCTAAAACATGGAGAAACCCATTATGGGGAAAAGCAATCTGGTAGAAAATCTTTCTAAAACATGATCCTATAGGAATCTAGAAGGGGTAAGTTCCTGGTGGTATACAGGCTAAAACATAATAAAGAAAGAAAAACTACACACTAATATTCCCTTGTTACAAACTATTCAGAAACATTCAACTCCCAAAACAAGGAAGCAGTCCACACACCTTAGATATGCAAAAGCAAAATGGATGTAAAGGGAGACATGATTCCACAAAGGACAGCAATGAACGTGCCTCATACTAGTACAGTAGGAAATAAATAGCTCTTGTTCGGTTTAAGAAAGTCTATTTACCAGGCTTAGCAGCACATGCCTTTAAACCCAGCACTTGGGAGGCAGAGATAGGCAGATCATTGTGAGTTCAAAGCCAGCCTAAACTACACAGTGAGTTCCAGATAGCTGGGGCTATATAATGAGTGAGTGCCTGTTTCAAAAAAACAAAAACAAAGCAAGTCTGCACAATTAAACAGGCAAGCACAGGAGCTTAAGACCTGAAGGTGAGGATAAGCTTTGTGTCTCATGGTCATGTTCAAATTAGGCACTAGGACAGGACCTAAGAAGCTTTGTTCCTGGAAGTCATTAGGAGTTGATACCCTCACTAAAGGAAAACCACAGGGCAATTTGATTCTGCTTCAGTTACACTGTACCTCAATAGTCTCTTCACGCTGTGTTTTACTGGACCACCTTAAAGGAAAGATGTCAAGCATATTCACTAACAAAATAAATGTGTCAAGAGTAATACTGGATTTGAATAATCTTAGGAATTTATATTTCCTTAGTATGTTTATTTTTCTAAACATACATATTTAAAATAAACTAAGAGTTCTGTGAAAGATTTATTTGAAATTCAGGATATAAGGACTGGTAGGAAGGGTCAGTGGCAGTGGATAAAGGTACCTGTCACTAAGTCTTAGGATTGGACTCAAATTCCTGAAGCTCACATAGTAGAGTGAGAGAACCAACTCCTGTAAGCTTTCATCTGACCTCACACGTGTCACCCCCAAATAAATAAATTAATAAAAAGCAAATTAATCAAGCTGCGTAGTGGTGGTACAGGCCTTTAACCCCAGCACTTGGGAGGCAGAGGCAAGTGGATCTCGTAAGTTCGAGGCCAGCCTGGTCTACAGAGTGAGTTCCAGGAAAGCCAAGGATACAGAGAAGCACTGTCTGGGGTGTGGGTGGGAGGATCAGTCCATACTATGCTTTTTGGAAAAGTGACCTTATATTGTCTACAATCTGAAATCTGGTTTTCCTCCATTTCATTCTCAATGCAAATTACCAGTGTGGTAACATAGTCACTATCTTGGGTATATTTGGATATTTTATACACCATTTTATACTAAACTATTTTAATGCAAAGTGGGATTTCTATAGTGTTTAAGCTGTATTAAACCAACTGGCATAATAATTTGTTTACTATGAAATTTAGAGGATGCTGCTCTTATGAGTGGTGCATTTTAAAACTAGAAGAAAAGATGGCATCATAAAATTCAGGGCAGAATTCTAAATAACAATTGTTGAGTACCTTAGTATCCCAGGAACAGGATATGTCAAAGGTGATAAATATACATTAAGAAAAAGTCAGAACAGACAGAAAAGTGTCCCCTGAATCACAAAAGAACCAAAAATGCAATAAATAAGTATAAACTTTGTTTTTCTTTTTCTTAACTTTACAGTAATGGCTGATTTGCCTGAGTGTCTGTCTGGACAATACATTCATGCAGTGCCCAAGTAGGTCAGAAGAGGGCACTGGATCTCCAGAGACTGGAGTTGTAAATTGTTAGGAGTATTCATATAGATGTTGAACATTCCACATGCTACACCAACTATATTTATCTAATACACAAATCTAATAGCTCCACATAATATCCTAAAACTTATTTGACTTTATAAACAGTAATTCATTTACCACAAAGCAGTGCTACCCAACCCAGAGTTCATCATGTCATCTCTGCTGTTTGCATTACATTCTGGGTTTTTTGCTATTGTTTTTGAGACATGGTCTGTCTAGGCAGCCCTGGCTGTCCAGGAACCAGCAATGTAGACCAGACTGTTCTCCAACTCAGAGATCACCTGCTTCTGCCTCATGTGTGCTGGCATTAAAGATATGTGTCACCATGCCCAGCTCCATTAAATTCTGAAACAAACTTCAGACATCCCATTGATAATGCTTCATCATTAGTAGGCTAAATCTTTTAAAGGGTCCTTTAAGATCTTACCAGTAGCATTTCATCTTGTGGTATAGCTCTGGTAACATCTTTTGATTCTCCTGATAATCAGCAAAATCATAAAACTCTTAACTTAAAACAACAGAAATCATTCCATTATAAGGTTTCTAATCTTTCATAATTCTGATTATATTTTTATTAGAAACACAGTTTTCAAATGTTCTTAAACCTTTAAAGTGTTTTCCTTCTAATTCCTGGGACCTGGACCACCCTGCACACCGCAGCTGCAGCTGACCTGCAAAGAGCAGGGCAGCACTATCTTAGTTAGGGGTAGTTATATGGACCTAACGTTAGCAAAAGTGCTTAATTTTTCTACTGATCTTATTCTATTTTTGTTAAACATTTAATTTAGAGCTCGGCATAGTATCACATGCCTTTAATCCCAACACTTGGGAATCAAAATCAGGTAGCTATCTGTGCATTCAAGGCCAGTCTGGTCTACTACATAGTGAATTCAGAGCAATAGAATGAAATCCTGCCTTGAAACCGCCCACTCCCCCAAATTATTTATTGATTTACATGTGTGCATATGTGCGTGTGTGCATGTACAAGTGTGCAAGCAAACCCACATGTGTGTCCTGGGCATATGGTCTTCTAAAGCTGGAGTGACAGGAGTTGTGAGCCACCCAACACAGGTGCTAGGAACCCACCTCCAGTCCTCTTGAAAGAAGCTGTAAGTGCTCTTAAACACTGAGTTATCACTCATCCCATCTTGAATCGCATAACTTATTGTACATGCCTGCCACCAAGTTAGCATCCTGCTCATTAAGTGTGCCACTTTCATTCTCACTGTGCACTTAACACATTAGGCAAAGGATTGCTTGTCTGGTTCTGACTTTACCACATCTTTTGTCATTAGATAAAACTTGGGCAATGGAGACTTAACTGCTATTTCTTTAAAGGGATCTTATTACCGTATGTGGCTTATTTTTCAAACTATTGCATGGAGTAAGTAGTTTTGTTTTGGTTGGTGAGATTCTTCAGACTTGCTTCCTTCCAATTCTCAGAAATTTCCCGTGCCGAGAGTGCAGCCCTGACTTTACTGTTTCTACTAAACCTTCGGAAGTAACAGTGACATAAGGCAACTCAGAGTACTCTTTGGAGAAAGCACCACCTCTTGTCTGTTATCTTTGTAGTTACTGTACCTTATGACTGACTGACAAACTCCAACTGTTATCTTTTTGTATTCTCCAGTAAATATCACATTAGCAAAAAATATGATTCTTACTTAGACCAATTCAATCAGAACTAGTTCATCAAATCAGTCCATGTTCATGAGGCCCAGCAAGTACCCCTGGAATCCTTCACTTTAACTGTTTGCATATACAAGGTCAAGCTCAGGTTCTAACTGTGTCTTAAACTGCTCTAAACACCACAAGTACTGAGTCTTCTTCCATGTTCCCAGAATCCTGCACTTTTAATTCTATTAAAGAGACTATAGAACAAATCTTGCCATGGATTTCTACAAATGTTTGTACTTCTTTAGAAAAAAGGATTACATTACCTAAAGGCAGAACCACTTCCTGTCCGTCTTTATTATGTATCACTTGCCTAAAAATGTATAGTCACACAAATATCTGTAGGTTGTTTTATATTCATGACTCATAACTTTTTCTTTGCTTTTTTTGGTTTTTTAAGATAGAGTTTCTCTGTGTAGCCTTGGCTGTCCTGAAACTCACTCTGTAGACCAGGCTGGCCTTGAACTCAGAGATCCATCTGCCTCTGCCTCCAGAGTGCTGGGATTAAAGGCACGCACCATAAATTCCTGGTGACTGATATTATTTTTAATAAGTAGGTACAAACTGGAATGTTTCTAATATATGTCACAAGTATGTTTTTAAGACTAAGTCTTGGTCTATAGCACGACATATTTTATCACTTCTAAAGTGAAACCTTTTTTCTCTCCAAATGACATGAAGATGCTATGCATGGGTTAGACTGAATTCTTAGTACACACAAACTAAAGGTATGCCTTAAAACTGATCAGATACCAAGAGCTGTATACTTAGCACTCGGTCTTTTGTCTCTCACTACACTTCAACTTGCTTTGGAGTAAAATGGGAGTCATGGTACCTCTTCATAAAAATTAAATATAAATATGGCTCTCCTATGTATAATAAGGCTCCTATGACACGGTATTTGTAGGAAAATTTTTTAAAATTCAAGATAGTAATCTACTTTGGACACTACCATCACCATTATTGCCATTACCTTCCCAGACAAGGAAGTAGAGCAGAAAGAAAAAAACAAGAAGCTTTAAGAGGCAACTCCAAAACCCACATCTGTCTTCTATTCTTCCTCTAGTATCATGAAATTCATTTCTATAACATGGTTTCACTACACTGCCAGATTTTTTTTTTTATAATAGGAATAGCTACAAAGGTATTGGAAGGGAAATAACATAGAAAGGACATGAAGTGGCTGGTAAAAAACAAAGACTAATGAACAGCTCCAAAGACTGAGAATGTTTAGTACCCAAGTGTCCCACATAATGCCCATCTGCAGAGCGTAATAACAGCAGGTGGCACAGACCTTCTGGGGCTGCTGCTGCTCCAAAAGCTGCTGCCGCAGGTGCTCCAGGTTCTGCTGCTGCAGCTGCTCTGCTATCTGATGGAAGATGGAGTTGTTCACAGATTCGGAAACATGAGAACTAAAATGAGAAACAAAGGGAGAAGATACAAGTTAAAATGTACCAAAGGTGACATGAAACACCACTGACACAGTGTACTCTACTACAGTGCATTCTTTATAAAATACTAAGACCCAAAATGTAGTATTTTGGAGCATTAATACAGTGGAAGAGAAATATACTCAATAATGTTTCAACAAACAAACCCTAGAGATGCTCTGTTATAGAACTGACACCACTGCCTCATGCTGCACACATGGGTGTGCTGAACATATAGTGACTTTTACTAGCTTACTGTAAGAGAATCTCAAAACACTTCCGAAAAAGGTGTAAATATATAAACATTGTCAATTTTTAATAACTCGGGGTTTTGGCAATAACTCATGTTTAACCATGGGACAGTAGGAAATGGTCTATCAATTAGTATGTGCAAAATCCATAATTTTCACTCCCCATGAATTTTATAGAGTGTGCTCCCTTTAGAAAGTCATCGTGGTATTAGGTATGCTAACAGTAACAGACAGTGCTAGATAAAAGAGAAAATAATACTATAACTATACTCTGGGAAAGTCACACCTGGGATATAGCTGGACTTCTCTAAGTGCCATGGGTAAGACATGAAAAAAAGAGGGCATCCCAAAAGGGGCAGGCAGAATGGTGACAGGTCTTGAAACAGTTGAAAAAAAAAAAAAGGAGTATATCATCTGTAGCAAAAAAAAACCTATGGGGAGAATAATATCTATTTTCAAACATCGTAAGGCCATGTCTTAAAACAATGGAGTCTATTTCCTTTCTTCAAAAAACAAAGTTTGAATTAGTGTCTAGAAATGAGGGAATTCAGTTCAACAAGACGGCATGTGACAATAAGAGTCCCATGAGCTCTTTCCTCAGAAGGCGGGAAAGCATGGACTCTACCACCCAGACTATTAAGGAATTCTTAACTGCTTAGTGCCTTCATCAACAAGATCTTAAACAGCCCTCTGAACTCCATTAAAATACTACTTTTAAACTTTGTCAAGGAAAATCCCTGTATCAAAAGGATGTATTAGTATTTTATGTATAAAAATACACTCTGTTTGAATGAGGGTCCCAAATGCTTCTGTCAGTCATCTCTCCCTCCTCTCACATTCTCCTACCGGTCTTTAGAAATCCCCTCACAAAACACAGGATTCTGTACAACAATTTAAATAAAAACACAAAATCCATTTTTTAAATAAATGAAACTCATATAATTCCAATCTAACTAATGCATTTGTCAGAAACTGCCATTTCCAGAAGTAGACTTCAGCAGAAGCATTGGTCCTCCTATTACAAATATTCTTACAACTAAGTTACTTAAAGCCAACAGAGATATAAAAATATATCACAACTGTCTTAACAATGCTTATCAATTTTCCTATAGGGAGCTTTAATATATATTCCAACTATTTGCAAAGATCCGAAAGAGTTCCAATAATCTGGAGAGGTAACAAGACAGCAAGTCCACGACCCTCCATAATTTCAGTGCTTAAAGCCTGAAACAGCACTCCTACTGTTTAGACTGTTAACACCCCACCGTGGACTGAGAACAACAAGAAAAAGAAAATACAGCTCTAAAGAAAAACGTAATTCTTACAGTTGAGGAGTAGGAATTTCCTTTTTAGATTCTTCACTGTGCTCAGAATCTTCCCCAAAGTCAAACCTATCCATCAACTTCTATGGACGAGAGAAAAGGAGAAATTGAAAAGTGCTTCCACGTGGATACCACAAAATAATGGGAAATAAGTGCTGTGAGTCATTTCACATTATGCCATGTGCGTGCTTTCAGAGCACTGGAACATAAAGCAGGCCCTTACATATATTTACCCGTACAATTTCACTCTCTCATTCACAAGTATAGTATGAAAATATTATTGCTATGATCTTTTGAGAGAAATCATCATATAGTCTCAGTATATCATTGTTTTTCTATTTTCACTGTGCTTAATTTACTTATTAAGCATTATCATAAGTATGTGTAGACAGACATTCATACAAAGTTTCAAGCTCCTCCAGAGGTGCAGAAATGACTGAGGACTTGAAGGACTACTTCATCATCATAGAGCAAAACCATTTTGACATAACCAGTAAAAATACTAAAAGTTTCGTTTTTCAAGATGGGGTTTCTTGGGTATATCCCTAGCTATCCTGGAATTTGTTCTGTAGACCAAGTTGGCCTCTAACTCACAGATCTGCCTGCCTCTATGTCCCCAAGTGTTGGGATTAAAGGCATGTGCCACCATGCCCAGCTCACAAAACAATATTTAAAGAAAATGAAGGATTATATAACTGTAACTTTAAAAAAATCTAGTGCCATAATCAATTGTTAACTAGTCCTAGTAAAAACTTGATGTTTAAATGTGGTTTACCTACTAGAACTAAATTAAGAGTGACTGGCCAAATGGTTCATTATCCAAGAAATAAAATCATTACCCAAGAAATCAGTACTGATTTTCCTATAAAAATAAATAGCATACATATATGTTGTAGAATGTAAGCTGAAATAACATCGAATGAGTCAGTTACATTTGTTAATGCTGCAGAACATTTGTTTAATGATGGAAAGATATATTGCATTTGTTTAACTCTATGAAGTTGTATTACTTTGTCTAAAACACATTTTGGTTTAATAAAGAGCTGAGCAGGCAATAGCTAGGTAGGAGAATAAGCAGGACTGGCAGGCAGAGAAAATAAATAAGAAAGAAGAGGGAGGTGTAGCACAATTAGTAAAAACCAAGAGACAGATAGTGGGGTTCAACCTGAAGTTCAGAAAAGCAAAGCATCCAGCCACTGGTTCTTACCTCTAAGCTTTACTTATTAAAATACAAATGAAATATCACTACAGGGAGGAATGAAAAAAGTAGAGAGGACACCAGGGGCCAGTCACCCAAACAGAAAAAAAGAAAAAAAAAAGGAAATAAAAGATATATAGAAGCAGAAGAAGATAGAAGCCCAGAGACAAAAGGTAGACGGGATAATTTAAGAACAGCTAGAAACAAGCCAAGCTAAGGCCGGGCATTCATAAGTAAGACTACGTCTCCACGTGATTATCTCGGAGCAGGGTGGCAGGCCCGCAAAGATCAAAGAGAGAAAAAAAGGCACATTTGTATGTGCCTATGTGTACACACACAGCACTTCCAAGATATACTTCTAACTGACAACCATGAAGAGGATATCACACAAAAATTATTCATAAAACAGCCTCAATTTTAAAAACACTATTTTTCATAGTTAAACCTAAACATAAAATATACAGTAATGTGAACTTACAGAAAATTTTTCTTTTGAGCTTCCAAATATTATTTTATCAAGTCAAATTATAGAACATAAACCAACAAAATCAGCACTTGGGAAGCTGAGGCAAACAGACTGTGTATTAGAAGCCAAAATGCGCTACACATAAAGGTGCTATCAAAAACAACAAAAAATCTATGAAATTATAATTTACAAAGTAGACTCTAAATGATATGACATAAACTTTACCAATTTAAAGTTCACATAAAAACATCAGTATTTTTAATGACTACCTTGTTGAAAGAGACTCCCTGATCCAAGGGTGTAAGCGAGTTGGCCGCCGCAGCTGCAGCTGTAAGCTGTGCTGTAAGTGCCTGCAACTGAACCACAAGACCAGCATCCAAGGCCTGTAGGATGGAAGGCTGGGGCTTCTGCTGTTGGATCTGTAAGGTTTGAATTAGCTGCTGAAGCTGGAAGGGAAAAAAAATCATAAATTTTTGGGTATTGGGTCTTTTTAAATAAACCTTTTTATCCAAGAAATTTTATCATCCTACAGAGAAAGTGTTTTTAATATGTGACAGTGTGAATAAGAAATGCCCCCTATCTGAGCAAGTATTTGAACATGTGTAGGCCCCCTGATGATGGTGCTGTTTGGGGAGGTTATCAACTTTTGGGTGGGGATAGGGTGCAGCCTGGCTAAAGAAGAAAACACAACACTGAGAGTGGAAACAGATTCTGAGAACTTAGGGCTTTGCCACACTTCTAGTTCATATTCTTTGCTTGTGTTCACAGTTGAAGATGTAATCTCTGGGCTTCCTGTGTGACAAAATGTCATTGACCAGCTTTCTGTTGTAGTTGCCTGTTGACATGCTTCCCTTACCACTCTGGATTTTCTCCCTCTGGACATCTAAGTCACAGTTAACTATTCCATAAGTCGCTTTTAGTTATGGTATTTTAACATGAAGACATGAAATATGCTTTTGGGACAATGGAGGCTGGACAGCTAGGGCTGAAAAATCAGACACAAAGAATTCATCTGGGAAGTATTTCTTCATGGTCAGGGGGGCCGAGGCTGCACATGAGGTGGCTGGTGGACAATCTGGCAAAGACTGTCTCCCACGTGGAGCTGGTTTTGAATGATTGAAGGAGTCACCAAAGAAGGTGAAAAGCATCACGATGGGAGTTAGAGATGGCTCAGCAATTAAGAGCACTGGCTGCTCCTCCAGAAGACCCAGGTTCAATTTCTGCCATGCATATGGTAATTCACAACCATTCATAACTCTAGTCCTAGGGACTGATCCCCCTTTCTGGCCTACGCAAGTGATTACTTGCCTAGAGTACTGGGCAAGGATGTGGTACACAGATATTGAAGGAAAACACCCATACACACAACATAAAAATAAACATAAAGAGTGACCCTGAAGAAGCCAGGAAAGACCACTGGCAAAGGTGCAGCCTCAGTTGCAGTGATGATCCCAGCATACTAGAGATGCCAGGACTGTGCAAAGTCCACCAGGGACAGAAGCACATGTGAGGCAGAGCTGGTCTGAGTCTATGAGCCAAGCTGTGTGTCTGTGAATGGCAGAAACAGAGAAATGGAACTGCCTAACACTCTGGAGCCAGCCCTGATAATGATTCAGACACTGAGCTTTTTTTTACACTGCTGGATATTGGCTTCAGTTTGACTGTGTACCGGTTCTTCATTCTTGGAATAAGAAAGTAAGCAAAGCATTGTGGAAACTATAGGAGCCCACAATGAAGAGTTGAGGATTTTAAAGACACTGGTTTCAAGGCGTTAAATTCTAAGACTGTGGGGCTTTTAAAGCTGTAGTGTGTTTTATACTATGACTTAATGGAAGATTTGGTCAACCGACAAACAAGAAGTTATGGTTTAGATTGGTGTTTGTTATGTCAAAGTTAACAAGGGGTGGGATGTCATAGTTATTAGATGTCTGATGGGGAACCACTATTAGCCAATGACCTTTGAGAGGATGGACCAGGTTGGGCGTGGCTTTGGGTATCAAAAAAGACATGGGCCCACTGGCTGCCTCCCTCCCCGCCCCTAGCTTGCCACACCTAGATGTTGGATTCCATTGCTGTTCCCCTTTGTGATATGAGTTCCCCTTTAGTAAAGAACCTCTTATTACACTCTATTTGGGGCTAGTGTGGGATTACTTTATTCGTGCTTCCCCACATCTAACCGGGCACCACC
>LOJH01000072.1:26341-86398 GCA_001685095.1 Ellobius talpinus | reverse complement strand
GATTATTAGAAATGGGTTGAATCAAGATGTGAGAGTTAGCCAAGAAGAGGCTAGGTATAATGAGCCAGGCAGTGTTTAAATTAATACAATTTCTGTGTGGTTATTTTGAGTATAAGCTAGCCAGGCGGCCGGGAGCCAGGCGGGACGAAACAAGGTACCATGTTCCTACTACAATGGACAATTGCATAAAGGAGATAAAGTACTAAGAAAGAAAAGCAAGAATAGGAGTGGTCTAGTGAGCTGGGGAAAGGCATCTGTCCTAACGTGCTGGTCCACAAGTCTCTCTATAGGTCATTTTTCTAGCACCTGCTTTCTCATGTGTTTGTATATCAAGGTCTTTCTCACATAGACTCTGTTTCATGTGAATTGGGTGGGAAAGGGGTTCTAACCAATAGCTTCTTTCACGTGATAGTCTTGATGCTGGTCTCTTTATAACCCTATTCTCTTGCCACACTTTGCCTACCCACTCATTTCTCAACACCACGTATTCCCTTCCTTTCAAAAAGTGCACCCACACTCACACCACTAATTTTCATATAGGCAAACATTAAAAGTTGGAAACCACACATAAGAGAAAACATGAAAATTTTGTATTTATGAGTTCTGGATCACCTGAATTTGATACTTTCCAGATTTATCCATTGTCCCACAAATTTCATATAAAGCAGCTGAGTAAAATTTCATCCTATATTTACATCACTTTTTTATCCATTTTTCTGCTAATGGACATCTAGAATGGTTTCAATTCCTGGCTATTGCAAATACGGAAGCAGTAAACATGAATGTGCGTGTATCTCTGTGGTAGGATAGAGTCTATTGAGTGTGTGTCCAGGAGTAGTATAATTGGGCCATATGGTAGTTTTGTTTTAAATATCTGAAGAATTTCCATATTTATTTCTATAATGGCTAGATTAATGTACACTCTCACCAGCCCAACAGTGAAGTGAATAAGGGTTCTTCTTTACATGTATGCTCAATAGCATTTGCTCTCCTGTTAGATCTTTTTGTTTTCCGTCATCATAGCCTTTCTGACTAGGGTGAGATAGAATCACAAAATAGGTTTAATTTCCATTTTCCTGATGCCTAAACATCATGAGCATTAAAAAATACTATTGGCAATTCGTGTTTCTTTTAAAATTGCATTTGTTTATATTATTTATTTATTTGTATTTGTGTGAGTATACGCTTATGCAAAAGACATCATAGGAGTTGGTTCTCTCTTTCTACCAGGGAGGTCCTAGAGACCAGGCTCAGGTCATCAGGATTGGTGGCAGTTGCCTTTACCTGTTGAGACATCTTACCAGCCATTTATTTCTTCTTTTGAGAATTTTCTGTTCATTTCATTAGCTCATTTACTTCCTGGAAGTTTGTGGGATTGGGGTGTGTGTGTGTGTGTGTGTGTGTGTGTGTGTGTGTGTGTGTGTGCGTGAGTGTGTGTGTGTGTGTGTTTCATCTCTGCAGTTCTCTTTATTTTCTAGATAGCAAATCCCTTGTCTCTCATTCTGCAGGCTGGAGGTTCATCCTTCTGATAATTTCCTTTGGTATGCAGAAGTTTTTCTATTTCATGCAGTTCTGTTTGTTGATTCTTGGAAATGCGTCCTGTGCTACTGGGAGATATTGGGAGTTTTCTTACAACATTTTCTTCTGGGTTTAGTTGAGCTAGATCTTCCTTTTGCTTCTAATCTCTGAGAGATAGTTGAGAGAATTATTATAATTTCTTCCTTAAATGCTTGCTGTAATTCACCCATAGATCCATCTGGGCCTGGTGGCCTGTTTTGGAAGTTTATTCATGATTTGTTATTTATTGAACAGTTTATAATATGTATAATATGTTTGGATCAAATCCATACCCCCATTCCCTCCTTGTCAATTCCTTTTCCATCTTCACTACCACTAATTCTTCTTAATTTTGGGTTATCTCTCTTTCTTTCCCTCTCTCTTCCCCTCTACCTCTCTCTACCTTAATTTCTCCCCCTCCTGTCTCTCTTCCTCCCATGTGATTTATTAGTGCTGCCAGTATGTGCATGGGTGTAGGACCATCTGCTGTAGCATAGGTATCCCCCACCCTAGCAATGTATCCATAAAGAAAACTGACTTCCTTTCCCAGCAGCCATCGGATTCCAATAGCACCAGGCTGCGATTGGAACTTTCTAACCATTTCCCCGCTTCATGCTGAGAATTTGCCCAGCTTGGTCTTATGCAGGTCTTGTGTGTGTATGCTGTCATAATCACTGTCATTTCATAGACATAACTGCTCATGTGTGTCTGGAAAATACAATTTCTCTGTTTTCATCCACTTGCCCTATTTTTCAGCCCCCTTTCTACAATGATCCCTGAGTCTTGAGAAGAGTGGTTGTGATATAGGTGTCACATGCAAGGCGTGAGCAGTCCAAAATCTCTTATTCTCTGCACATTGACCATTTGTGAGTGTCTGCATTACTCACTATATATTGCAAAAAAAAGAGAAGCTTTTCTGATGAGGGTTGAGGTTTGCATTTACATATGAGTATAATGATAAGACTTGAGGATTGGTTTAAACACTGTGTCAATCTAGCAGAATAATAGCAGTATGTTCTCTCCTAAGGCCTGGCTGTGATTTACCTATCCTCAGATTTTTGGGTTTGATAATGGTGCCAGGCATGAGTTCTATCTTGTAGCATGGGTCTTAAATCCAATCAAAAATGATTGATTACTTTCATAATATTCATGCCGCTATTGCATCAACGGGCATATCTTACCAGGCCAGATGTTCCTGTAGCTCAGGGCTCACCTCTGCATAAGACTAAAGACTAGTTCCACTTCATTTAACATATACAGAATTATTCGAACTGCCTGTTTCTTCTTGTGTAAATTTTGGCAGGTTGTTTTCCAAGGTGTTGATTCATTTCATTTAGGGTATCAAATATGAAGATATGGAATTGTCTACAGCAGTGTTGTCAATGCATCTGAGATTTGATATTAGTAACTTGTGTTTGTTGTCTGTTTCCTTTTCATGTGGCCTGGCTAGAAATCCAAATCTTTTACTTATCATCTCAGAGCAAAAGCTTTTGATTTTGTTGATTTCCTGTCCCCATTTGTAGTGACCTCCATCTAACTTAAAAATTTTTCCTTCTACTTTCCTTGGTCTGGTTCTTAAAGTAAAAACTGATGGTGACAAATTTGGGGTCTCTCTTCATTTATAATATAAACATTCAATGGTAGAAAGTTCTCTCTAAGAACTGCTTTTGTTGAATAACTCAGATTTTAATAAGCTGTGTTTTCACTTTCAATTACTTCAAAACATCTTCTGGTTTCTTTGGAAATGTATTGTTTGGCTCTGTATTATTGGAAATGAGTTGTTTGGTGGCTGTGTGTTTGTGGATAATCTATTTGCCTTTTTGCTGTTGGTTTTGGATTTAATTCTACTGTTGTCTGAGTGCAGACATTGTTATTTTCACATTTAATATTATTAAGGTGCAATTCATGCCCCAGAAATGCTCCATCTTCGTGAGTGTTTCTTGTGAGTTTTATGAACATGTGTATTCTGCTGTTGCTGGATGAAATGGTCTACAGATGCCCATTACAACCAGTTAATTTTTACTGTCACTTAATTCAATTATGCCCTGCTTGATTTCTTTTGCTTTTTTTATTTGCCCATTTCTGTTAGTGTATTACTAAGGTTTCCAACTATAAGAGATGGTTTATCTAGAAAATAACCTCACAGTTCTTTTTTGATATTTTATAGTTTAGTGCATTGTTATTGGGCACATATAAATTATGGACTGTCACATCTTCTTTGAAAATTAGCCCCTTTGTGGTGATATTTTGTTTATGATCTAACAAATAATGCTTGCCTGAGGATCAAAGCACAGAGCTAGCCACACTATCTAGCCATAGAGGCCAGGCAGTGGTGGCACACACCTTTAATCCCAGCAATGGGGAGACAGAGCAGATGGATCTCTGTGAGTTCAAGGCAACTCTGGGCTAATTGATCGAGCCTAAAAGAAAAACATGGCTCACACAAAGGTGATCCCAGCACTTGGGATCTCACACCTTTATTCCCAGCACTAGGGAGGTGGAGACAGGAGTGATATGGCTGGGCAGAGAGGAATATAAGGCAAGAGGAAACCGGAGCTCAGTGCAGTCTGAGGAAGCAGCCAGTCTGAGGAGGCAGTCTAAAGATAGGACTGCCCCTTTGGGCTAAACATTGGTAGAGGTAAGAACTCTCTAGTGGTTGGCTGCTTGGCTTCTCTGATCCTTCAGCTTTCACCCCCGATAGCTGACTCTGAGGTTTTGTTATTAAGACAAAAGAGAATTTATGCTATACCCCTTTATAAACCACATTTCTAGCCCAGACCCTTTTTCTCTTTATGTAAATGTGAGTGACTATTTCTGCCCTGTTCTTTCTCTCTGAAGAACTCCCTTTAATATTTCATGTAAAGCAGGTCCGCTAACAACTTATCTCAATTTTTGATTGGCTAAGGAAGTCTTCATTTCTTCATCACCTTTGAAGCACAGTTTTGTAGGGCATAGAATGTTTGGGTGGCTTTATTATTTAATGGTTTAAATATTTCATCCCTCTTTCTGTTAGCCATTTCTGCGAAGCTAGATATAATTTTTATCTTTGTTCCTCTGGAGGTCAAGCCCTATTACTCTCACTTCTCTGGAGATTTATTTGATGTTCTGCAGGCAGAAAATGTCTAGAGTTTTCTTTTTTAATTTATCCTATTTGGTGGTATTTGAACTTTCTTAGATATGTAGTTTGATGTCTGGTATTTATTTGAGGAACTTGTTGAATGAATCGAAACACGAGTGAATGAATGAATGAATGAATGAATGAATGAATGAATGAATGAATGAAACAAAGATCTTAAGAATGAGTAGGAATTGGCCGGGCGCCATCCTTCACACTTGACACCAGCAAGAAATTGACCCTCCGAAGCAGGCCTCTCCATTCACCTGGTTCTCAGCCCTAACTATGGGGTGCTTCTTATAACCCGTGTAGACTAGCACTCCACCTTGTCTTTACCAGACAGAAAACACTCAACCTTGGCAATAAAGACACATCTTAGCCACCATGGTTCCACCCTGGAACTGGGCCCACGATGTGCTGGCTCCATGAGCACTGATATAGTTGTATTTAAATTTACATCAACTTAATATCCAAGTGGGTACCCTCACCCAGGGTGGACAAGGAGAGTCCTTGGGAGAATCTGTCAGTACTATTTCTGGGGCTGGCTCTGATGGAGAGAACTGTTTTATTTAAAGGGAAATCAGTTAAGGATGAAGAAGGTGAATTATATTACAAACATAAATTGTATAAAATTACAGTAGAAGTTAGGGGATGTGAACAAGATCTCTGGGAAGGAAGCTGCATCTGCAGAGACTGATGGATCGGAATTGCAGCGCTGTGGAGAAAATGGACGCTGCAGGTCCAGAGGCCACTGGCCGCCTTTAGAACACCCATTCTTTGCTTCCCTCAGTATCAGAGCTAACATCCTGTAACTAATAAATAGGAACCTTTTAGAATCTATTAACTTAGCAGACCACTGACTTCCACCAACGATGGCATCTTGGACCTATAGAATGTTCCCTCCATCTTTCTGTACCTGCCTTTCAGATGTCTCCATCAATGTATTTTAAACTTGCTTTGATTTATGAATTTCTTTTTTTCTATAAAACCATAAAACTTCTTAAAAATGTTTCCATCCTGGAACATGGAATTTGGGGTAACCTAGATCAGAGTTCACAGGCCACGCTCACTCAGAATGACTCCAGAATAAACTATCTCTTCATCCCTTCAAGATGACAGATGTGGTTCCCGTGTCAGTGAGAATTAGGACAAAATGATTGAAAATATTTAGAACTAAGGATTAAATATGTTAGCTAAATTTGTTCGATTGAAATGGAGAGGACCACGTTTTTAATAAAATGTCAGACGAAAGGGTGCGGCAGGAGGGCAGACTGAAAATCGCTTGAGCACATGGAGAGTTAAGGAAGGGATGAAAGGAGGCAGATGTCACCTCTGGAAATGGCAACCAACAGCCCACAGCTCAACCATTCCATAACTCAAGCCATCAGGGAGTGAAGTTCAGCCTGCAGATGCTCCTGATGCTTGAAGGATGCCAGAGGAAAGACCTGGGGCTTTCAGGGTGAAAGCAGCATCTAGGCAAAGACTTTGAATACAAAAGAATTTGACCAGTATAAAGAGCAACAGAGTACAGACTGGAAGAAAACTGATCTGAAATTAGAAAAACGTGAATAGGTAGGAGGAATGGGCTCCCCAGGCACAAGCTATTAACCAACTCATTATATTATATTATTTATATTCAATATAAATTTTATAGTTTTTAAAATTAAGAATAAAGAAATAGTTCAACAAATGTCTAGGTAAAGAATTAACAAAGAAAAAACTACCAACAAAGGAACACAAGTGGAATTTGCCACAATGATTCCCACAGCATAAAGCTATGTAAATTCCAAAAGGTGGCAATACCCAGCGGGAATAGCTTTGATCTGAGAACATATCCGCCAGGCAAGAAGTCATTTACTTTTCAAGACAAAACAAAGACTTTCTCAGATATGCACAAATTCCAAAATGGTAAGCGGCAATTCCCCAATACACTAAGATATTTCATGCGGGGCTGGGCTATAGCTCAGAGGTAGAGCGCTTGCCTAATAGGAGGGGCTTTAGCTTCCACTCCCAGCCCTGCAACTAACAAAATTATGTGATATGAGTCAGAATCACAGGAATTGACTCTGACCATGCGGGTGACACTAAGAGCTACTGAAAGAAGTCGAATTACTATCAGTGCAAGTGAAAACAGAATGTGGGGAGGCTCTGGATTTGATCTCCAGGACCCCCCTCCACAAAAGGAATACAAATATTGTGACTCCTAGAACCTACAAACAAATTAATCAGCCACCACAGTGCAGAGATAAACAAAGTCTTTGACAGGACTAAGTGGGTCGGTCGGTCTGTGGGAGAGAAGGAAAACGATGGGAAAGTATGTAATCTGCCCCTTCCCCGGGTGCCGTTAGTTACTGCTTCACATAGACTTCTATAGGTAAAAACAGAAGGTACACTGATAGCTTGTACAATTTAAAGAACGACTCAAAGGGCTAAGTATCCATGTAATAGACGGAAAAGCATATCAAACAAATAAGCATTTATCAACCCAAAAACAATCTCATAAAAATAACGCTCTGAAACAATGCAAACAGGAAGAAAATATAAAAGTGGCGGGGGGGGAGCAAAACTAGACAAAGGTGACCTACTTCTTGCATTAAATAACAGAATCCTCAAGGAATCAGGAAGTAAGGTTTGGCTTACATTATCTGTGGGACTTACAACTATAGCATGGCCATCCCAACATAGAAAAGATGGTTGTAAAACAATGTTTAGCACCAACAAAACACAAGTTAAATGAAAGCAATGGTGACACGGAAGTCTACTGATGGGTTACTTAGAGAGGAGCCACTGTGACACCTGTTGGGAAGACCTAGCGTACCAGCCAGTTCACTACATGATGAGGTCACATACACATACTAAAGGCAAACATAGTTGAAGAAAATGCTCACAAAAATTCTAAATGAGGGAATGTTTCTTGAGCAATCCAGAATACAAAGGTGATGAGACTTACCTGAGTGTTCAATGATTAAATATTTACATCACTAACCTACAGAGAAGTGAAATCACTTTCTCTTCTAGGTGGGCAGGAGACATTTACAAAGTCTGACCTTGAATTAGACTGTAAAGAACATGTCAGGAGTTGAGGGAAAAATCAAAGAAGAAAATGGAAACAAATAAATTACCCCATTGTGGAAGCACAACTCCATATATCCTAGGAACCTGGAAGTGCAGAATTGATAAAGATGAAAGGAGAAATTAATAAATTATGGAGTAGAATTGATTAGTTGGTCCCAGAATTGTGGATTAAACAAAGTACAAATAAAACAGACAAAGCGTGCATCTGCATTAATGAGAAAGAGCTAGAAAAGGGGGCCGAATGTGCAAAATTCCAGAGACACAGACAGAAATACAGGACTTTTCACATTCAAAGAAAGAACAATTGTCTGTGAAACCATCAAAGTCGCACCTTCTCAAACTGATTTTTTTAAAAGTTTAAAAGTTGGAATAAGGAAAACCCAAGGGAGAGATTTGAAAGAAAAAACAACTGTCAATATTTTATCCCCAGAACAAGCACTGAGCAGAGATCAGCTTGCAGGAACCCTGGGAGAGTTGCAAACTTCCCCAAAGTCAGGCATCCTAGAAGGATGGGGGGGCAGGGCATAGAATAGAAAACAATAGTTGATTTTTGACAGGCAGGATTTGTCGACCAGGCAGCATGCATCTGGCTGCTCTAGTGCAGTCTACCAACCTTGTACACTCCTGATTTTGAAAAGGACAGACACTTCTCTCTCGGATCCTTCCATAAGCACAACCAGTATACCCAAGTCACCTGCCATCCCCACTGTTGAGTGAGAGAGAGCAGCAGCTGGAGAGAGGGCTTGGGGCTAGCAGTGTGTACCATTCAGCCGAGGACCAGAGTTTGAGTTCTAGCACCAAGGGGATCTGAAGCCCCGATGACACTCACATGCTCACACATACACATACAGGTGGTTAAAAATATTTTCGAGGGAAGTAGTATTTTAACTACTGGGAGAGAAGGGAAATACTCCGCCTTCCCAAGGAGGCAAAAAAAAAAGTGAGAAGACAGCAGAAGAGGAGGCCAGCCCCCCCCCGACCCATTCCTGGGGTATTTAATGTGCCCTTGGCATACCACTGGGAAGAAGGCAATGACTGGCCCAAGAGATCCACATGACTTACTGGTTATGGATGCAGGCTGAGCTGGGTGTGTGTGCAGCTGCATGGGGCGCACTAGCATGCAGTTGTCTGTTGGACCAGGTCTCTCACACTAAACACAGTTGCCCTGACCACTGCCAAGGTGTTGAGTTCCTGCAGGCACTCGGAGTTCCAGTGATACTATGAAGCAGCTGTTCAATGCAACCCCAGCTCTGGCCCAGGCAGGCAGCCTATGTGTGGGTGAATCTTTTCCCCTGCAAAATGAGTTTCCATATGATTATTACAATAATGACCTCTAAGTACAGGGGGCTTCAAATTGGTCCGGCTTCTAGAGGCAGACTTAGGAGGCAGAGAGTGGAGAGAAGACAAGGAGGAGAGATGCTTGGCCAGCACTTTCCTTATTTTTGACACACTCCTTGTAAATGAGTCTGGATTTGTGTTTCTCATTCAGGCTGGATGTGCTGAGGCATTTTCATTTCGCTGTCTCCCACCCTACCTTCCGAGTAGGCTCCATTGCAGTGCGGCGCTGTTGATTTCTGTCTTGCGACCATTATGGAAATCTGGCTTCATTTCTCCTCCTAATTTATGATCTTGTTAACATGCCCGCATGCCAGATGGTCCTGTTCTTCAGGTTGGGAGATAATGAGATAAACAAAAACTGCTGTAAGAAGCAAAGAGGGGGAGGCTTTTTTCCTTGAATGGGCCTCTCTTCATTTCTACAAACGTGCCTGGGAGGCCCAGGCCCAGGGCTCACTGGGATTCTAAGCAGGTGAAAGGCAGCCAAAGGTACTCCGGTCGCTGCCTGGAAGTGGGTGGTGATTCCCTAGTTGAAGGGCTGCCCTGTGCCTATCCTTCTCCACCTTTGAAGACACGTTGTATCCACTTATCAGTCCATAGAACTGTTTGCTTGGGAATGTCAACACAGTTGCCAGACTACTGTAACTGTTTTTCTATCTGTTGACTGTGCAATGAACTCCCTGGAGCCAAGAATAGGGGCTGTTTCCCCCTCCCATCACAATGCCTAGCCCAAGGCCTAGCACAAAATGGGCAGCTATTCAGCCAGCAATCACAAAACTCCTCCACTACGAGCATACTAAATACTGCACAAGAGAAGAGAATGGAGTTGGATGAATAAATCATTGCTGCTCCCCATCCATGGAGGATTCCAGGACTCTTAGTAGATACCAAGCCCTGCAGATGTTCAAGTGCCATGTATAAAATGGCACGGGAATCCAGGCATCCATTCCTGTAGAGTTTATCGCCATTTAGTGTTTCCATGTAATGAGAACATTCAAAATTCTCTCTGTTGCTGGGTGTGGTTGTACATATCTTTAATCCCAGCTACTTGAGAAGCTGAGGCAGGAGGATCATGAGTTTAAAGACAGCATGGGGAATACAGAAAACCCTGTCTCAAAAAAGAATTCTCTCTACTAGCCATTTTGAGGATCCGTTAGACAGCATCACTGTCCCCCATAGCTAGTGGACTGTGCTGTAGATCAGGAGACATTATCTCTCCTATGTAAGTGCACCACTGTCCTAGGGAAGCATGCTGTCTCCAGTCTCCTCCCCCCATATCCTATGCAGGCTCTGGAGATCACTATTCTACTCTCAACTTCAGCTCTCATGTGTGTGATCATGTGATATATGTGATATTTGCTTTACTGGGCCTGACATCACCTTGTGTAATGGTCTCCATTTCTATCCATGCTCCTGAAAATAACATTCTAAGTTCTGATGGATTAGGTGGAGAGATAGAGATACATGTATATGTGCATGCTGTCTTTCATGATCCATCAGTAGGCCTTCTGTCCATTCCCTATCTCACCCGTGATTACTGTGTTCCAATAATTTTGTTCTAATATAGATGCTTCTTTGATGTTCTGATTTGCTCCAGTTCAATAAGTCATCCTAGATTACGATGCAAATTCCATGTTTATAGCTGTTGAACTGTGTTGTTTATAGAATAAACAGTAGAACCTCCACCCAAAGTGTGATCACAGATGGGCATGTTGAGGTAGGGTTTCCTTCACTCTTCTTTCACCTCAAAACCTGGAGTCAAGGTTCCAGGAGGAATCTTAAAGGGCCATGCCATTTTCTTCATCAACAACTGCTGTCACACAGGAGGGGAGAAATCCAGAACTTCCAGAACTGACCGGGAAAGGGGACATAGAAGCTAGACTGCCGTAGTATGTCTGTCCTGGTATAGCACATCACTCATAAGCCAGGAGGTCAGTCAACAAGGTGACCACCCTGTAGATCCACCTGCTCTGCACACACTCTTCATGAGACACAATGACACCACGTATTTACGCATCGCCTGTGGCCATTCTGGAGCCTCCATGGCAAAGTTGAATAGCAGTACTGTAGAACCTACCCAGGCTGAAATATGGATTCTCTGGCCCTTTACAATGAGTTTGTTGACCTGCGATTGAAAGGAAACTTGCCAGTCCTGTCTGTATACATGCATCGTCTTGCATTTGCACAGGTGAATCATCACCACCCCATCAGCGGTCCCTAAAAGACTGAACAAAGCCACAGGGTATGGCAGTCTCCCTGCCCTCCCCTAACAGCCAAAGCTGGGAGGCCAGGGTGAAAGGTTAGTTTGCATGGCCGCTTTCCACCATTCACAGCAGAAACTTCCTGTGTTCTTCAGCTTGTTGTCGCTATAACAAAACATCTGAGATAATTACATCATAAAGAGAAAAGACTTGCCTTGGATGAGTGCTGGCTGTTCAGTCTGTGACTGAGTGCCCTCACTGTATGGGGGCCCGTGGGGAAACAGCACATCAAGGTGGGTGCCTTTGAGGGAGCAAAGCCATTCCTGTCCTTAGCCAGGAAAAGAAAGGGGGCATTAGAGTCCAACACTCCCTTTTGAGGACTCACTCACAATGACCTCAGGACCTCTCAGAAGGCCCCACCCCTCTTAAAGCTTCCATCACTTTCCAGTAGCTGTTCCCACCTGAGTCTCTTGGACATGTACCCCAACACCAGCACTTTCTCATTCTCATTAGCTTATCGCAATTAGCTGTAAGCACCCTTCCCAGGGAGTGTGTGGGATGTGGTTGGAAGGAGAATAGGGAAGGACTGACTGTCTTAACTTGGCTGCCTAGAAAATCTTGCTAAAGCCCCGAGAGCAGGAATAGAAAGAGGCCCCTCTCATAGCCGTAAGCTCATCTTCAGGCTTCGTCCAGAACACAGTGACAAAGCACTGAACAGTAGGATTCGCTCAGGCAGAGCATACTGAGCTCTCTACTCTGCCTGACATTGGAAACAATTCAATGTGGCAGTTTGCTAACACCAGGACCCTCATGTAAATGCCCTCTCTGGTCTGTCATTCACTTCTCAGTTTTAACCTGTAATAAAATTAGCTTGCATCAACCCCTCCTGAAAACCTGGATTCTGCCCTTAGGGGATACCTTTTCTTCAGATCAGTTTTCCCGCAGGCCACAAAGAATCTGTCACCCAGGAGTCTGACCCAGGGTTTGCATAAGTTTCAATATTATTCAAACTGAAGGACAGAAGGATGATATGACTTGATTAGTTTGGGTAGTGGGGGAAGTCAGGGCACCCTTGGGATGAAGAACCTGGAGTGCCGCAACAGTGGAGGGAGAATGGGATACTTTCTAAGGAGAGAACCTTCTCAGACTAGACGGCTTTGTCCAGGGCCAGTCCACATTGAGTAGGAGGGCACTGTCCCATCTTGGATCTAGAGAAATCTTGGTCCTAAAACCTTCTAACCCTGGATGACTGCTCTAAGAGTGACAGAATTGTCTTGATTACTCCTGGGAAAGATCCTTACCATCATCTTGTGCAGTATGTTCTTGTCATAGAGAGGAAAAGTTGAGGGTGGACTCTATTCCCAAGGTGGCTCCTAATTTTGTTTTGCTTTTTGGGGTTTTTTTTGCCAGCCTTTTAGCTGCTTTCTCACATATACACACTCCTTACATCACTAGAGAAGACCAACTCAAGAGGAACTAAGCAAAAACCTATAACAGAATTTATAATTTCCTTTTAACCCAAAATACCTGTGGCAGGGGGCGGGGTCATCAGACTTCAGGTGTGGCAGGATCCCAGCAAACAGATGTTAGCATCACTAATGCATCTCTGTTCTCTTTTGGCCCCATTCTCAGGTAGGACCCTGGACAAGCTCTGGGTTAGCAGCCTCAGTAGAAAAAAATGTGCATCTCAATTTCCCATGATTTAGGAGAAGCACCAAGGCTGGAGCACATCAGCTGTGGTTAGCCTCACTTGTGAGAGGCACTCATCCTAAACCCATTTCCACAACCTGGAGAAAGCGAAGAAACAGATGGTCCCCCAAAGATAACCCAGATGGCAGGGCAGGAGACCCTGAGGAGCCAAGAGAGCGGGTGTCTGTCCCCATTCTCGCCTGGGAGGCTTCCACACCTGGATGGTTCCTCTCCCCGGCATCCTCTCTTGAGCTGGCCAAGACATCTTCAATCTTCTGGTCTTCCCCAACACTCCCTCTCACCACACCTGCCTTTCAACCCCAGAGACAGAGCCTGTTTTCCAGGGCTCAAAGCATTTCCCCCAGCTAGGGAAACAGCCCCAGATCAGCCCTCAGTCTCCTGGCCCCAGTGCAGCTCCAAGGCTCCAGTTCCCAGAGAAATCTCCTGCTTCTAGCTTGTGATTTTTTCACCCATCCCAACTGTCCAGATCCTCTTCCTTTTACATACTTTTGCAGAAGCCTCCCAGTCCAATCTACTGGGTTCCTGGCTTGCCTTCTTCCATCATCACTTAAAATGAACTCTCCCTTGAGTATCTAGCCAGAGTCTTATTAGCATATAATAACAGAGTAGTGATTAAACATATTTCATGTAATATTATATGGTAATTTATAGTTTGTATCTCATTTGTTCTTCTCATTAATCCTGAGAAGCAGGTAATGACCCCATTTGTGAAATGGAAAGAAAAAAAAACCTCAGAGAGTTAAGTGCAGCAGACAGAGCCCAAGGGCAGGCATAGCAAGCATTCCGGTGTGCAGGACTTGAACACCCAAGCACATATCCTCTTAGATGCCCAACAGAGAAGCTAAGCTTCCACAGTGGTTCTCAGCTGGGGCAATGTTGCTGGCTGGGGAACACATGGTAATGTCTGAAGGGATTTTTTTGGCTAGTTCATCTTAGACTAGTACCAGTTTCCTGGCATGTAATGGCTTAAAGTTAAAGATACTGCTGTGCAGGCTACAATGGGCCGAATACCAGGTCTATAATATCCTACCACACATACAAGAAATTAACCATCCCCAAATGGTAACTGTCTATGAAGGACACAGGTTCCCATGCAGTCGCATAAACTTCCTCCATCAGAAAAACAGATAGGACAGGACCATTATTTCTTCATGGTTAGAGGAGACCCAAGTCACAGAATAATGGGTCAGATAGCACTTCTGCTACTTGGCCTGTGTCCCAAGTTCCTAACAAAGAGATGGAGCCAAATTCTCCCACTGGCCTCTTGGTTCTCAAAGGTTTGAGGCCAAAGGATGAGAGGGGAAGAAATGATGAATATCATCAGCACTGTGAGTGCAATGAGTCCAAGTCCAGAGAGTGAGTAGCGGTCAGACAAAAGGGACAACAGAAAGGGGAAGTGAAAGGGATGGTGGGAAAAAATGGGAACAGGATTCCTCTGCACTGGGCCTGAATGGAGGAGGGCATCCCAGATCAACATGTGGTGTCCCTGCTACCTCTGTGAACTTCAGGGAGTGCAACATTAGTGTGCATCTAATTAAATCAAAAGCATTATTTACAAACTCCTGCAGTTGCTAGGAGCCCACATGCTCAGCTTCATCTGCAGAGGTTCAGCACTGTTTCCCATCCTCTCAATGAGAGCAGAGCAGCAGCCGTGATTAATCCTGAAGGGGTGTGGATAGACAGGCAATGGGGATGAATTTCTGGGGAGTTAGGGAGCCCAAGCAAAGCATGCACCCTAGGAAAACATCCAGTCTGTAGGCTTCCCCATGTGCTGAGGCTGCAAGCCAGAGAAGGGGGCTTTCTGTCATCACGGGACTAGATGGTGACGGAGGGAACCACTAGCCTAGGCTCTCCTGGGTCCCTCCAGGCAGCCTCCTTTCTGAGAATATGTTCTCTAAGAGATCAATACTCAAGGGAGGAAATGGGAGCTGGGGAGCAAGCCCAGCTCTGCAGCCCTCTCAATGGCCCAGGAGAAAGAGCTGCTGTCCATACCATAGGCCAGGGAGAGTTCCTAGACAGAATGAAGGGTGGGCTTTGGCAGCAGAGGGTATAACTGGAAAGGAAAAGATTTGAGGAAAAGAGCCACAAGGAAAACAGCCTAGCAGGCATTCTTTAATGAGGGTTGGGAACGGGGTTGAAAGGAAGGTTTCAAAGGGCCCTGGGTACCTTATGTGCAGAGACTTGAAAATTAGTGTCAAGGCGATGCACTGTGGGGAAGCTGTGGAAGATACTGGACATGAAGTATGATGTCATTGGAGTTGGGGGTGAGTGGTGTGGTGCTTCTTCCTGGATCTTCCCCCTTTTCCTTAGGGTTTTCCAAGAATGCCCAGTCAAAGGAGGATGAGATGTATGAGATGCCAAGTGCCTACTGAAGCCAAAGACACAGTCTCCAAAGCAACAGCCTCCTGTTGCTCAATCTAGGGTCCACGGCACCCTTAGCTTTAACAGCATGTGTCTGCTCAGGGAAGTCATGATTCATCCCCCTCCCTTAGCTTATTCATTTCTGGATTTAGTATTGGTGGCACTTGCACACACCGCACATGGAGGTTTCAGGATTGGTCTCTGGAACCTACTTTCTCCTGCCACTTTGTGGGATCTTGGGATCAAAGCCAGGCCTAAATGCAGGTGCCTACAGCTGAGGAGCCATTTCTGGACCTGAGCACTGGTCCCTTGACCAGATAACTGCTGTGTTGGTGGATAGATGGCCAATGGTCTGCATTAAGAATCCAACAGTCTCAGATCTAGCTCCCTTAAACACATGAAAATCACATGACCCCTCAGACTACCCAAATGTTCAGAATTTTGTTTGTAAACTGAGGGTGTGATGGGTATGTCCTAATGTGGAGAGTGGATGCACAACCTCTGCATGGTGAGCCTCAGTAAACACTGCCTTTTCTCTACCGCACCCCACTACTCTGCACCAAGAGTTGCTGACCCCTGACCTTGTTCGGGTGTCATGTGAGGACTGACAAGGGCAGACTGAAGTGAGGACAGCCTCCTCTGGAGCTGGGTGCCTAGAAAACATGCCCCGATGCCAGACCCCAGCATAGGCTCCCTTTGAATCCAGTCTGTATCGACCCTTCCCTACCCTCTCTTCCATGTGCTTCTTTGTTGGTCCCCAGTACACTGTCTTCCTAAGATTACACATGCTTCTCTGTCCTTCACCCTGGAGTTTCTTTCCGTCATTTAACCTCCATCAGAAAACCCCCACATCAGCGGGGAGGAAATATGGAAGCCTCACTTGTCATTGGCTGCCTTCTGGAAGCTCAGGACCCACATCCCTGACTCCCCTAGCAATGGAACTCATTGAACTTTTCCATCCATATAAAAATTGTTCCAGAAGCTTTGGCCAGTGACTGCTGCGCAGACAGGAGACCATCCTCGTTTATGAGGCAAGGCCATCTCTTGACCACTGTGGCCACTTGACTAACCAGCCAAACATAAAATCCTACTTTCAGTTTTAGGTACACACACACACACACACACACACACATACACACACACACACCAGCTACCAAACCTTAAGGCTCAGAAAAAGTCTTTGGTTTTTCTTCTATGGATCCTGCACCAGGATTCCCCAAGGGCACCAAATGAAAGGAGACAACTAAAAAGAGGAACCAGTAAGAGGAGGGACCCCAGTTAGAAGTGGGGACCCCAGCCACATTGCCATGACAGTTAACTAATGACCTTTCCCCCAGTTGGAGAGAGCTGACAGGAGTTTTCCCAGAGGCTCCAGTCCTCTGGGCACCTTTAAGATGGCTTGGACGTCCAGGCAGTAAAGTTCCACTACACAGAGTCATTTTAATGCTGAGTTCTGTTCTTTTTTCATGCTTGCTCTTTTATAATACTAATTTCTCATTTGAGTTAAAAATTATCTCACTGGAGAGGTGGTGATTAAATCTTATAATTAGAAGAAATACCAATTAAGTCGGGCTCACCATGCAGAAGGCAGACCTCAGTCACATGGTGTGTGAGGTGGGGACTGAGCTAAGGGTGCCTGCCTCTTCCCTGCTATTCACATTCTTGGTGTTGAGCCAGAGGGTCCTCTTCCTACTGGCAGCAGCTCCTGGGTCCCCTCCCCTGCTTTAGTATGATGTCCTTTGTCCAGACCCATTGCCTTATGTGGCTGGCTCCTAAAACCTAACCCGTAAGTCCCTGGTCTCCTTGGATGTGGTAGCACATTCTTGTAACCCCACCATGAGAAAGGAGGAGGAAGAATCTTCTGAGTTTGAGGTCAGCTCTGGCTAAGTAACAACAACTTGTCTAAAACACAAGGAAACAAAACTGGCATGGCATAGTCACACCTGTTAATTCTGAAGTTGGGAGACAGAGATAGAAGGGTGGCCGGAATTTAGAAGTTATACTGGACTACATAGTGAATTATAGGCTGCCTGGATTTAGAATGAGACCCTGTCTAAACTCCCCATACCAAAACAAATCAAAGCAAACCTCTCTTGCTCTACAAAACATAGCTCTCCTTTTCTGTTTCCTGGTTTACTGGTAATCTACTAGCTAGGGCGTTGGTATACTAAATGAGCTACTATTTTATCTAAACAGTGAATATCCATGGCCCCCACCGATTCCTCAACTCTGCACACACACAGAACAGAGAACAGAGAGTTCATCAGGGGTCTTGAGAAGGGCAGGAAAAACACAAGCTGGGACTGCAGAACTGGAGACAATGTCAGTCTCCCCAGCTGAAGCCATGTTTCAGAATCGCCTGGCCTGGCTGTGTGTCAGAATCCCATGATCCCTAGGTTCAAATTGTAATCCACTGAGCCAAAGCCCCTGGAGTCTGAAGACTGTGATTGCCATGATCAAAATATTCATTCCTGAAGGAACTATTACTGGCTGAAGCCCTCGACCCTCTGGTGAAGGTCACCAGCCATTCTGAGCCACATAGCCTGTGTTCCATGGAGAGATGGGGCTTCTAGGACAGAAAGGAAACAAAAACAAACAAATGGGTAAGGAGTGGGAAAGGGGCTGACCTGCTTCCAGCAGATTTTTCACAGCTCTCAGTGTGAGAAGCCCAAACCTCAGAACAAAACCATTCTGCCCACAGTTGCCTTCATGTGCATTGAGTAAAGAGCCTTGGAGTGAGGGGGTCCCAGCTGTGCACCTTTGGTCAGGCTGCCTTTCCTCCAAGCTTTTCCCTTTGCTCTCTCTCCTTCGTTTCCACTGTCTATGGAGCCAGTAGACTGAGCAGTGTCACGGGCTGTATTTTCTGGTATGGAAGCCAAATGGAAATGTGTTCTGCAGAAACCAGAAGAACTGCAGACTCTCCCCCGGGGGAACAGGGGAGAAGCAGGAGAAGCTGGGCCCTGCCTCAGATCCTGTATGGCTATCATAATGTACCATACTCGCCTCTGCCAATTGCCTGAATGTTGCAAGGAGGGGCCCTATGCCCATGATGCTCTCTCTGAGCCCCTCTTGTGACAGCTGCATCCCCTGTCCCAGGCATGCCATGCTCTGACTGTGTGATGTGAAGACAGGTGCCAAACATGTTTCTGACATGGGTCAGCCACCATGTCATCCCTGAGAACTAAGTGGGCATGTTAGCTCACATGTTTGGGGCTTATATTCTCTCCATCCCCTTCATTTTAAACCATCAAGGGATTGATTTATCTATGGAATATATAACAGTCGTGATGTTTTAGCTGCAGGCCAGACTTTTAAATCACACACTTAGAAGCTAAGGGGAAGAAGAGTCAATTATTAAGGCCATCTGTGTGTGGAGGATTCCCAAAGCAAATTCTCAAGAGTTCCTCTCTTATATCTGACCCATACCCACACTCATCCATAAGTTCATCCACTGATCTGGCTATGCAACTGTCCATCTGTGTCTGTCTGTCTGTCTGTCTATCTATCTATGTATGTATGTATGTATCTATCTATCTATCTATCACATATGGCTTATTGATGGCCTAGCATATATAGAGAAGGATCTGGTGCCTGTTGTCCTGATACCCACTACACACCTTGCAACAACACTTAGGATTGACTTGCTATGATCTAAGAATCATGGGTTTGCCCCTTTATCAAGTGAATATCCGATTTGGCAGGATTCACAGATTCCTAGGAGGGAGCCCATTCTTGTACCACCATTCTTCTGCCACTGAGAATTCCTTTAGCACCCTCATGCCACCACTGATGAAATTTCAAAGTAGCCGTAGCTATCTTCACATCGACTTATCACTATGTAAAAGTAACAAGGGGGCCTGAAAGAATTTAAAAGTTGCGAAGTCGGGCCACAAATTTGAGTATCTACCAAGGCAGGTGCAGAATGGGGCAACAGGCGAAGACAGAAAGCCACAGGGAGGGCAGAGGCTCTGTAGCACCTGCAAAGTCTGGCTGCACCAATAGGAGTCAGCTAACTTCCATTGTTCCTCCAGATTCCATGTAACTTCTGCTTCTAATTTTTCAAGAGGAATCAGAAATTTGGATTTAGTTTTATAATTTCCTAAGCTTTAAAACACTGAAGAGCAAAGAAAGAATAACCATGCAGGCCAGATTCTGTTTGCTTGTCACCTCCCATAGCTAGGGGCACTGAAACAGTTTCTAGCATGAAGGAGTCCAGGAGTCCCGTCTTCTGTAAGCCTCCTTTGAGAGTCAAAGAAGGGGAAAGCAGAGGAAGAGAGAGAATAAAAGGGAAAGGAAGAGAAAGGAAGGTACTGGGTGGGATCAAATCTTATGACTCTGCAGGAGATGCTTACTCCTTTGGAACCCGAAGGATTTTCTTGATCTGGTGGGGTGTCTTCAGTGTTTAGTTTAATGCAAGGCATAGTGTTCTTGATAAGTGTGGCTGCTACTTTCTTGTCATAGTTATCAGTCACATGGAGAGCATGAGGTAGGGAGGAGTGGAAGACGCTGCCAGTAGCTCTTCTGTCAACAGAGCAGCCCATGAAGCTCCAGACGTGGAGCTGACAACAACTGAGGTCCCACCTCTCTCCTTCAGCAGCAACACAGTGATGGGGTTAACACCCAACCAAGAAACATCTTTTGAAAGAGAAGTGGGATGCTGGGAGGCCAGGACCCACCCTGGAGCAGTAAATATCTAGAATCTAAAGCATCATTGAGTTGAGAAAAGGTAGAGGAGGAGGCTTAAGAAAGCTCATTTGACCATCACTGCTACCCAAGCTCACATTAACCACCCCAATATAGGGCAAGCACCAGGCAGAGGGACCTCCCTGGAAGGGCAATGGAGCATCATCTTCCAGACTATCCCAGCCCATCTTCAGGAATACTGTGTGCATCACAACAACACATAGACACAAACATTAGCTGTGATTTGCTCTCAACCATGTCTTCCCTGTGACTGTCTTCATGAGATAATTGGCAGACTCTAAGAACCTCTGCCTTAACTGAACTCTACAGGTTACAGATATAAACAGTATAAGACTTCACATACACTCAGAGCATTGACTGGGAGCAATATCTTACACTTAAGGCTAAATACATGAGCCGGTGAAGTGTGAGGTTTCAGCACACAGTTGGACAGGCTACTCCAGGATGTGTTGAATCTGAGCGGACGCCACACGCAGGCTCCCTTCCATTTCTTCAGTCTGCCTCATATCCTCACAGGCCATGTTCTGAAGTCACTTGGAAACCCTTTCTGACATAAAGCAGGTATTGGCAGAGGCAATTTGGAAAGGCAGCCTTGTAGCACGCAAGAATGGTTAGCAGGTATAGAACTCCAGGAGGTTTCACACTGCAGTCTCTGCCAACAAAACCAACCACCTGCAGTAATGCTATGTCCAGCCTGTGTGCTTACATACAGAAGTTCCCAGAGAAAGAGATCTTGGAACACTGGGGATGATAAATCTAAGGCACAGAATGAACTAACCTACTTAATGTTCCATGACAGTGTCGATTGTCTATGCCCAGCCCAGGACACATTATATAACACATTTTTATGTGTTCATAAGGCCAGCCCTCCTCTTGTGCAGAGCAGAGATGTATTCATAAAGAAAGTGTTCTGTATATTCTAGTATAGGAGTTACTGGTCATAGACAACTGTTAAAATTTAAATTAACTCAAGGGAAATCAAATTAAAAATTCATCTTCTGAGTTGCACCAGCCACATCTGATCACGTGACTAGTAGCTGCTGTACTGGAGCTTGCATCACCTCAGAAGGTTCTGCTGGAAATAGCTAGATTATGGAGTATGCTTAGGTAGGCAGAGAAACCAGGAGGCAAAGTAGGGGGCACTTTCAGGTAAGCTATGTGCCAGGAATTGTGGGTTCTTACATGCGCAAGTGCCTTCAATCTTCACTTGGGCTGTCCTGTGGGTGTTTCTCTGAATCCTGCCTTCGAGAGGAAGCTGTGGAGTTAAGTAACTGAATGCAATTACACAGCTTGTAAGTGGACTTGGATTCAAGTCTGTTTGACTTCAGAGACCAGGACTTAAGGATTAAAGAACATAGACTAAAGCATTGTGATTGAGCCAAGCAAACAGATGCCATCCTCAAGATGGAAAAGACAATTAAAGGGCTCAGAGCTAATTACAGGAATTAACGAGGCTTGCTGCATACTTGAAGAGAAAAGCCCAGGGGTGATGTAATGCCATCTCTAGGAATGGGAGGCTGCTGGGCTGGCAGCACTCTCCATAGGTGCTACAGGCCAGGGGAGAGAAAGGGCGTGAAACAAAGGCAGCTCTGAGGTTCACGAGGTCATGCTTCTGAAGTGTGGAGAAGTGAAGATGAGGTGTGCCACCAGTCCTTGAGATAACCAGACAAAAAGGAGCCTCCCTCCATACACTCCCTAAGGCTCCATGGTGTCGGGGCATGGGAGGAGGGGTTTTGTTTCTTCTTTTGAGGGTGGGATTAGAAGGCACAAGGGAAGAAATGATGAACCAACATGGTAAGGGACCGTTGTCCCTTCACCAGGCCTTTATTAGGAAATGGATAATTCCTTGATACCAAATCACCTCACTTTTCCACATTGGTTCTTCAGAAGTCCTTTATCTTGGGCCTCAGGATCACAGAAAGAGGCCGCCATGCTTGGACTGCATCTCTAGACTCAGTCCATCTACGCTGACGTGTGCAGGTGCAGATGGTTCAAAATAAAAGCAGCCTCTATCACCAGGCTCTGGGTTAGGGGTCCTGGGATCACATCTAACCTACTTTATACCCCACAATAGACCTTCAGCTTTCTTAAGCCATCTCTCAATGGGACAAGAGGTAGCCTATGAGGGTTGGTTTGGGCACAGAGCCATGCCTCAAAACTTCATGGGGGGTACATGTGGGTAATGGGGAGCAGGGTTGTCATGCCTCAAGGACCTTACTGGGTATGAGTATGGGTATGGGGAGCAGGGTTAGGAAGCCAGATTGTCTTTGATAACCATTTCCTCGAAGGGTCTTAGAGGTCATTTCCCAGCTAGGACTGTCACATTACAGACAACGCAATGTAGGCTCAGGTAGGTAAAGTGATTTGCCTATGCTGGTTCAGCTTCTTGGTGGCCGAGTTGGAGTTGGAATCCTGAGAATGACAGCATTGAAGCTTTGACGGGAAGTTTTAAACATACAGATGGATGGCCTTTTCCTATTATCCAGTGCTGGAAACCTAGTCACACAACAAAATAAGAGCAGAGTCCTCTTTGGTCATTTCCAAGCCCTGAATTTGTCAAAGGAGGCTGGAGGACAGCCACGGAGTTTGGACTAGGAGTCTAGACAGAGCTCAGTTGAGCCACAGAGACAAAGTTTTGATCTTCTTCCTATCATTTAGATTCTGGAAGATTTGGTGCCTTACAATATCCGACTCCCCGTTGTTCTCACCTCGCTTGATGGGCTTCCTCTCTTTGCTTTTCTTATGTTGGTAACTGATCTTTTCTTACTCTCCACACCCAGCCTCAGATGACCCCAACAATCCTCTCCTTCTTAACCCCCAGAAATGTAATAATGCTTTGTGTGCTGCTATTGAAGGTATACTGAAAAATGGATGTTGATTATGTTAAACTATAATGTTTGCCAACTTTCATCTGATCTCTGTACCCTGTCCTGTTTCATGTAGACCTGTGCCTGTTGTCTGTATTGTATGTGTACCTTTTGTATGTACAACCATGTTGATGTGTATGTTCTTTACAGTCTTCTGATGTCTGTCTCTGTGTTTATTTAACCTTGTACTGATATTCACAATGTAATAAAAGAACCAAAATAACACAGCGCCTTCTGGCGATTTTTAAACCCTTGGGAGACAGACTCTCCCTTACCTGGGATGGATGCATGTGTTATTACTAAAAGACAGTGGATTGGATAAATGACTCCTCAATGACCTGGAAAGGGTCTGTGAGCTCCTTGACCCTCTCCTGAATGCTGGCAGATGAGAAAGTGCTCATATATGTTCAAGAAGAGGGAAGGCTGTCTCTGCAAGCTTGTCAAGTGAATCACCGCAGTCTAGTGTTCTGCATGAAATCCTAGAGTGCAAAGCAGAAATGAGGCAGCTAATTAGCAGGCAGTGCTTCCTGGTATATGTGGAAGCTTCACAGAACCCATTGTGCAAATTTTTGACCCGTAAAACACTTTCTCTGCTACAACACAGAAGCCCAGGTCACTGACTACTTTAGAGGATGCTTAAGATTTTGAGACAATCCTATCCTTAAAAAACAAACTCAGCATTCCTGTCCATGGCCAGAGATGTGAAGGCCAGAGGAAGGAGAGTGCTTCTCAGGCCACATGGGTAAGTCTAGGTAGGGGAGGGGAGGTTGCAAACAGGAGAGCTTGTGGTTAGAACCTAACCCGGGGGTTTTCTAGCTGCAAGTGATCTGAATACCTGGGTAAAAGTCTCAGACATACCATGAAGAACATGATGATGGAGAAGGGAAGGAACCCACCCATCCTCACATTCTTCATGAAAGAGATGGAGCCAAGGTCTTAAAGACAATGGAATTTAAAAATTGCTATTGAATCTAAACATGCTATGTTGCTGGCCCTTCCCAGGGGCCAGACAATGTATATAAGGAGGTTACCACAGCACTTCTTTCCCTAGAGGACAATAAGGGAGGTTACTACAGCACTTGCTTCCATGGAGGTACCCAGAATCTCATGAAGATCATCTATAAATGTATGGCTGCCATGGAGCCGGTAGGTGCCTTGTCTGGGATTCCTAGAACTAGACTTCCAGCAGCTTACTTCTCCAGCATGAGTGTATTCTCAAAACAAAGCCTGTGGTTCGGCATCCAGAAAGATCTAGCCAGAATCTTACCAATTTGAGTTGTTGGAAGAAAATTTCAGAAATTCCAGGCAACTGATTCACCCCCTTTCTCCTTTAGCATGCAATTATCTCTCCTCCAAAGAGTAAGAGGAAGTGTGGCTTATTTCCCACAATTCCAAATTCACACAGAGATTCATTTAGAAAAGTTCTTGCCAGGAGAATCTTTCCTGGGTGGTCTTGGGTTGATGAATAGGTTGCAGAAGCCGACACCTTCATATCTGCTAGCCTCGAGGAAGCAGAGAGTAGGAGGTAGCGCCACAGACTTTAGCTCTCCCAGTTAGTGTAGGAAGAGACTATAATGCCTGTCTAGAATCTCCCTCACTGTAAGTCCTCCTAGTCTGGTCACCCTACACATAGTCTACAATCTGTAAAATGGACCATAAATCAGACATGGTCACAAGGCTCTCTCAGGACAACACCACCTGAATAAATTGAGCCCTCCATACATTCTAAAAATGCACTTCAGCATTATGATGTGTCTGATGTTTGAGCCAATGTGATTGGTGTTCTGAGAGACAGGACCCCAAAACACAGGATAGACCGTTGTCTTCCAAAAACCATGTGAATCTCAAATGAAGAAGAAAGTCTCAGGCTTGTCCTTTTCATGTCACAAAATGACCCATGATATGTGTTGGCACAGCAATGTGGTCTAAGAATCTTAGAGAACTGGGGATCAAGGATGTTTCTTGCAGATACCATGACACAGGAAAGCTTCCTGGAGGGAGCTGGGTTGGAGAGGGCCTTGGAAAGTAAAAGGGCATTCTCTAGGCTTTCATGACCAAGCACTGTTCATAGGATGGTGTGGGCAAAGACTATAGTGTGATAACACGTGAAAGAGTGGGGGCATGCATGGGCTTTGGATGTGGCAGAGCTGGGAAGGGATTTTTATTCCTAGCCTGTGGCTGTAACATGACAGTTTGTAAATCCTAATGTAGATTTCCAAAGAAACAGGATATAGGTGCATGCTCTCTCTCTCTGTCTCTTTCTCTCTGTTTCTCTCTGTCTAGGTCTCTCTCTCTGTGTGTGTGTGTGTGTGTGTGTCTTTGTAAGGCTGATATTTGTGAAGCTATTGAAAACTTATTTTATAAGTGATACTTAGAGGAAGCCACAGCTTCTTGTTCCTTACCGCAGCACACTGACACCTCATTTCCTTTTCTTGTCTGACCTTTCTGCATCATCTTCCTTTATTTGTTTCTAGCTCTCTTCATTTCCTCCTCTTCTCTCCCCTTCTTCCCTTTCCTTGACTCCTATCTGATATCACTTTGGGAAGATGATATAAATGAACAGAACAGCCTCTAATACTGGATCAGAGACTCTGGGCACCACACAGAAGTTATGGCTAGACAAATCCTTGGCACATAACTTTTCTTATTTGGAAAAAAAATTGTCATCTTTGTTTGTTCTAATATCTTAAGATCCTTAGTCATATGAGGACTTAGATAGGATTGGGCCCCACCATGTCAAGCCAAGCTTTCGCTGAAGCTGTGGGGATGAGATGGGTGCCGAATTTAGTTGCTCTCTGCAATCCCTGTCAACACGGAGAGGAACACTGACCTGGGAGAATCTGGAATGACAAGACAAGCAGTGGTATCAGACCACACAGGTCATGGAACTATGAGATGACCGAACCTTTTAATAAATGAACTTTAAACTAAAACCAGTCCGGCAGAGAGCATCTTTCTTTTGTGTCCACTAGCACTTCACAGCTTCCAATCCAAGGCTCAGAACCTAGAAAAGTGACAGCTCCTACCTGCCTGACAGTCTACTAGATAGTGAGGATGACATGCTGACTCAAGGCTGAGCCCAAGGAGAGCAAAGTGATGCTCACAGAGCCCAAGTATGGCCAGCCGGTCTAATCGGATGGTCCAGAGTGTGGGGCTCTAGTCTTCGCTATCATTCATCAGATGTGTGTCTCTCTGCTCCCGTTTATTCATCTATAAAATGGGAAACAATTATATTTGTCCCAACAGTATCTCACAAAGATGAAGAAATCACATATATAGATCACCCTACCATGTAAGTTGCTCAATTAATGTTGCTTTTTCTTATTATTCACAGTTAGGCAAGCAGGTTGGACAGGCAAGCTGAAGAGCAGAATGTCAGTTAATAACAAGTAGCACATGGGTCTTGCCACCCATACCACACTTAGGCTTTCTGAGCCTCAGTGAGAGAGTGAGGCAGAAACATTCCCTACAGCCTGAACCTTTCACACTGCTTTATCTCCTCCCTGTGGCCTCCTAGCACCTCTCTCCCTCCTTGAACCACTTGGGTACTCTCTGTCTGCCCTCCGATTACAGTAGAGCTCGGTAGAGCTGCCTCTTGTTCCTACCTACTGGGGACTATGGCCCGTTTCCAGACCTTCCCCCTTTCTCTTGAACAGCTTTTGCCTTTCTTGCCTCTTTTTTGAGCCCCTGAGACGAACCCCTCCCCCAGTACGTGAGCGATGACATTCTCTCACTTCTCCAACTTTATTACTAGAAAACAGCATTTGGAGAAAATGAGTGTGGTGCAGATCTGCTGCCTGCTCTCTCGCTGCCCCAACTTCAACATTATGATTATAATGTGTCTCTTGCCACCAGCTTCAAAGCACATCTCTCCTTGAGAACAATAAGAGTCTTTCATTTCTGCACCCCTCCAATTTCATAATGTCCCTGTCCTCTGGGTATTTCCTTTCAAAACAGCTGTTCAGATTCCACTTGGCCTATGAGTCACAAACACTGACACCCAAGCCACCCTTTCACCCCTACCCCCACACAGAAAACACAACACACAAGGGAAAGAGGTAGCCAAGTAGGCCAACCCTACCCACTAGCCTGTCACCTACTTTTTCTACCACTAGAATAACCACTTTGGGATATATTGGGGACTATCTCTAATTTAAGCCTCATGTTAAAGCTGATTTATTCTTATCCATCCCGAGGCTTTAAGAACAGCAAGAAAGCCCTGCTTAGAGGTGAGGTCTGACTCTGATCGCTACTTTGAAATATACCAGCTGCGTGACTGCCCCCAGTCCGTATCGACTGCTATAACAAGCCAGGGCATGGATGACTTATAAAACAGACAAACCAAGACCATGGACATCTCATTCTCATCTCTGGACAATGAGAATTCAAGCACCTAGCACCAACCCCCAGCACCTGGTGAGGGCTGCATCCTGTGGGGTAGAAGGCAGATGAGGAGAAGCAAGAAAACACCTCCCACTAAGCCCTTCACTTTGATCCCTGACCCCATGCTTGGAGGAAAAGCCTCATGTCCTATTGCCTCCCAGAGACCCTGGCCCTCAGCACCCCCACACGGGTGACACGTCCATTATAGGGGGGACTTGTATAAACTGGCAGCAGTACTTTTCACTAAATACCTGAAGCCCCTTGAGGTTCACTTCCCATTTGTTTTAAGAAAAAGACCTAGACCTAAAGATCTCTAGGGCCAAGGAATTGGTGGCCGAGTGTGCAGGCTCTCTCGGCATTGAACCAGCCCTTAGGGCTTCTTTATGTCTCCCCTGCCTCCCTCTCCTCACAGCTGGGTTCACATACATCAGAGAGCCAAACCCTCTCTGGATATATGTGTATGTGGCCTCTTCTGTTTTCATCCCTTAAATATCTATTAAGTTGCCTGCTGTATGCCAGGTACTAGGGTATAGGATAAATGACAAGGGGGAGAAATGTGGCCCCTTCATCAATGCCTTGAGGGGAGACAGCAGACGTCCAAACCCAGATGAATAAAGAAGATGTGTGCAGATTTCTAGGGCATCAAAGGCCATGGGGTGCAAAGGAGCCCATAATACAACAGGCACACATTTGACCATCTAGTGGGGCCAGCACACCTGGGAAGGAAGGCATGCAGTCAGTCAGTTCTCCATGGCAGAGACTCAGCCTTCCAGGGTGGGGCAAACTGGCTGGTCTGCGGGGAGACGCATGTGAGAGAGGAAGGAGAGAGGCAGACTCAAAGATGACAGCAGAGGCCAGGATAGAGTGGGTGCAGTGAGCCAAAGAAAGTAGGTTTGGAGCAAGGTGGCACATGGCTGCAAGGCCAGTGGGTGAGGCAGAGATCTGAGAACAGTCTGGGCTATTTTGTGAGATCTCGTCTCAAAAAACAAACCAAAAATGGAACGAAATGCCCAAGAAGATAGTCATTGTTTTCCGAGTACAAAAAGCTGTATGAGTTTGACCTTCTCCCAAACATATCATGGTACAGCTAATGCTTGTCTGGAAAATGGAACATAAAATGTGAAGGAGAGGGAGGAATCAAGATGAGGGACTAAGTTTTTAGCCCAGGACAACCAGAGGCTGATGTCCCCATCTATCTAACTCTGAGCATCTCTGATACATGCCACACACCCCTCCCCCACTTCATGTTCGTCCCTCTCTCCCCGTCATTTAACATCTGGGAGATAAGGGACAGATAGACAGAAGGACAACAAGGACTAGCAGGCACATCCAACTGGACAACCCACGGCTGCATACCTCCAGACTGGCTGTGAGTATGGCCCAACTCATCTATAGATGACAAAGTCATATCAGAATGTTAGGAGGATGGCTTTCATTCCCACTCCTACCCCCAGGAGCCTTCCACGCATGTCTTTCAGCACTCTGCTCTCCAGTCAGATGTCTGGATTCTCATCTCCCAGTCTGCTGCCTTTCCAAGGGATCACAGTATGTGTCTATAATGTATTTTTCCAAGGAGTGAATTCAAAGACCCCAAGTCAATCAGGGTCCTTTATAGAAATAATTAACACTGGGGGACAAGACTTTTTTTTACCCTAGTAGGATCATAATACTGTCTTAAAATCTTGCCATGTGAGAAGCACCAGGTGCCTCTCAGAGGATGGAAGGCAGGGGAACCTCAAGTCTTACACAGCCCCAGAACCCACACAACTGAGTCTCTTAGGAAATCCAGGTCACAGGAGAGCTTGACAAGCTAGTTCATTAGCTGAAGTTTTCCACAGAGAAAGGTTTGGGCAGCAGCTGTTGCTCTGCCTCTGGGAGGCGGCAGTTCTCAGGACTTCTCCTCCATGTCACTAGCAATCATGGCCAATGAAACTCACTCTGAGCACACAGCTTCACGCTCTCGCTCTTCACACTTACCGTGGGATTCCCTACTTTGCAACCTCCATGGAGGCTTTTGCAACTGTGGAGGCTGGACAGAAGACCAAGTTTCCAGGACTGGGAGAAATGTTTTAGGAGCCCCACTTCTAGGTAGTGCTAAGCCAGAACAAGCACATCTCACTAATCCAGGAGAGCTGGTGCCAGCACCCATACCTGCCATTACTATAACTCCTGGCATCCTCTTTCACTGAATACTCAGCTTCCAAACCTCTCTGAGCTGCCTCCCAAGGGGGGATCATAATGGAAGAGAAAAACAGGAGGGAGGTTAGGCTTGGCCCAGAGGGAGAATAGGGAGCTGGACCGTCTTCCATTGAGGAGAAAGAGGAAAGTTAATGAGACCATGGCAAGATACTCAGCTTTCTGATATTCTCTGCTCCTATAGACTTGTGCTCAGCTTTAAGGGATGTTTGCGGGCTCACTGATCACTTAAGCCATAGAGATGAGCAGCGTGAAGGCGGGATTTGTAAATGAGTGACAGGGACAGCAGACCTGAGGTGGGTGACAAGAGAGGAGACACAGAGACCAGTCACACAGGTGAAGCTGAGTAGGAAGGCACACCCTACACACACACACACACACTGCTCTGCAACCAGGTTGACAACATAGCAACTTCACAGCATCCCTCTCCCCTGATGGTCTCTCAGCCATCTTCCTCTGCCCCCTCCCCAAAATCCCATTGCCAACCATTTCTCAGTATCACAGATGGAATGCCATTGCTTCCAGGTGCCGTTTCTGATGCCCAAACCCTGCAAAGTACCTGTTGGTCCACAAAGATACTGCAGGGCAATCATGCCCTCATGTATAGAATGAATGTGTAATACTGAGATGCTGGGAAACCCAGAGATGGACAAAGAACTGGAGCCTGTACCCCAGTGGGGGGCTTCCCGAGATGGACAGAGATTTGGGTGGATGCATGATATAGTAGCCTCACCCAGAGATGGGGGTGGTCAGTGAGCAAAAACCTCCTGTACCCACAGATGCCTAGGAAGGGCACACCCCAAATCCTGCAGTCCTGGTTCCACCCAGTTCCTGTGCTGACTCTCCGCCAGTGCCCTGTTGTGAGTATCTTTTCCTCTGTATTTGACCTGCTTGAAAGAACACAGACATTGATGAGATATGGGTCTCCACCCGAGCTTCATAACTAAGATGCTGATTTAGACTTCAATAAAGAACACCAGCTTCTAAATTACATGCAAGTCATGGGAGGTCAGTATAGACTGACCTTGTTCAGCCAGTGCCTTGTTCAATCCATCTCAGCCAATGGCAGGCATTGTCACTGCCATTGCAGGAGGCCCCGAGCAGTTAGAAACTGAAGGCCTAGATTCCAAATAGATGGTGCGTTCTGAAATGAGGAACTGCCATCTCCCACGTGGAACACTTAGGACAAGGATTATTCTGCACTGTACCTCATTGTTCTCATCCATTGATTGGGTCTAAGGAGAGCTTCCACCTGACAAAGTTGGGATTATGGAACCACATAGTTATATGAACAAGGCTTAGACTCCTCTCTGGTGCTTGATAAGCATTTGGTGAGTGTTTAGTCCATACTATTGTGCTAGATATGATTAACCCTTAAAGTGAATTTATGTTTCAACGCTGTGTAAATGAAGCAAAGTCATCCTGATACTCATGTCTGTATGCAGTCCCCTCATTCACTGCAGTCAGTCTGCCCACCCCACATGACACCTGCTTGCCGCGCGTGCAGAGCTGGTATGGGAGATAAATGACACACCTGTGTTAGTAGAAACTAATCCGTAGACACAGCATTGTGCGGTGACACAGAACATGAAGAGACAAGTCATAGGCAAGGAGGATGGATATGGCAGGGTGTGGCACGAAGAGCAAAAATCAAGGCCCTCAGATTTTAACACTCCTCTTCCAGTTTACTGTGGCAGTTGCCTTGCCCCTCTGGCCCTTGGGTTTTATCAAAGGAGTTTGATCCCAAGGTCCTTCCTTACAAATCTCAACAATTAGCAATTGCCAAGTATGGTTTCATTTCCTTCATTTTTGTTTTCCACACTTTCTTGATTCTTGATTTCTGAGGACTTTAGTTCTTTGAATGACCCCTTGGTGATCTCCATGATAAAGAATGGCTGTATGAGCCTTCACACACTAGCAAAGGCATCCCTTTCCATCCTGATGTCTGGTGGGATCCATCCTTGTGGGAGAATCTGTTAGCTTTCCCCTTCAGGCAAGTGAAAATAGCATCACCTCCTGTGGTTCCCTTTTTGCCTTTGCTATCAGGATACTCATGAAGTTGAGGACAGAGCTATAGCAATCAACTCATCACACACATCCAACTAGGATCAGTTCCTCCTTTTGCTCCAGAGAGAAAATCTTACTGTGTACTTAGTATGTATATTATAGCTTTCTGTTTAGCCAAACAAAATCTACTTTGAAATTGTCCAAATTAAATAACTTTAATTTTTAATCATAACTATTTTATTATTATAGCCATGTAAAATCAGAACACATGTGTCAGCCAAAAACCATCAATAAGGGTATCTATCATTCAGAAATAACCATTTCTTAGGTTCTCCTATACCACTTAATGCAAATAACTTGTATAATTAACAATCACATCCTGTTTTCTTGTTGCCTTCTATACCTGTTTTGCGTAAAACAAGTGAAAGCTGAGAGACAGTCCATCACTCGGAGTTTTGGACTTTATTCAGCTCAGTGGTTGTGATGGACACAGTTTGCTTCTGAATTCCAACAATGACTGGTGGTCCTAAGGGGAATGTCTGACCTTCTTCCTTCCTTCCAGTTCTTCAGCTAATCAAATGGTCAGGTGAAATGGTCTCATTGGGGACTTGTATTTCTGCATTGACTTCCATCACATCTGAAATGAGCCTGTGAGTACAGTTTGCCACTGCCACACACTGGACATCTGTCCTAAATCTCTCCACAAGTTTCCGGTCTGAGGAGAAGATGGCATTTGCTGTTTGGGGCAATTCTTTGTGCACTGAGACACATCCTTCGTCCATAAGCTTATTGACCAATCCTGTGCTATTCATCCAACAAATATTTATTAATTATCTATCACATGCCAGATACTCTCTTGGTATGTCTTCCTTTCTGAGTTTGCCTCAACTAGATAAGAATGTGGCATTTACATGAACACTGTTGCTAGAGCTCCACCATCATTAGCTTGTGCCTCATCTCTAGATCACAGATACTGACATAAATCCTCCCCCCTACTCCATGGAAACTGTCATACCTGGGAATTCCTTACCGACCTGCCTGAGTCTTTTCTTCTTCTGACTCCTCACTGAGCCTGAGAGGGGAACCTCTGACAAGTGAGGGACCCAGTTCTCAGAGGAAGGAAGTTTGGAGACCAGATCCTGGTAGAAGACCAGAAAGCCGACCCCAGGAACCCTCCAGGGTGAGAGCGGATTGGATCAGCATGTCGCAAAGTCAAGCCTGGGCCTGACATGTCCAGAGACTTGACCTTGTTAGTGCCCCAGATTCGCTTTCACACAGGCTGTCTCACGGTGACTAGACTCACTTGGAGGCCTGAGTGTGCGTAGCACAGAGGCAACTTCTCATTTGTAATGAGAAAAAAAAATCTGTCAGGCAGGGCAGACAATGGCCAAGCTCTCCAGGTCAATTTACCCTGCAGGCAAGTTGCAAAAGCAGCCAGACATGATCTTAAGAGAGCTCTCGAGTGGGAGAGCAGAGCATGGCGCTGGTTAAAGATTTGAAAATTTGCTAGCATCATGCTCTGATTAGCCAAGACACCATCCACATCTTTCCCCTGAACAGTGCCTGGCTAAAGACAAGCAACTGGGCTCTGAGCTTTGCAGCTGACAGACCAGCACCCTGGTCAGCACTGTTTCTGTTTAGCTGAGTTCGCAGCCTTGAGCAGAATATCTGCTGGCTTCAATTTGCTGCCCATCATTCTTCCTTTTCAAGATGTACTGAGTTAGCTGCATGGGCCACTCCATTCACATTTCCTGTGTCTGTTGTATGTGTACTGAGAACTTCCAGGTCGTCACATACTGTGGGACATCAGACTATGGCTTCTGGTGCTGGCCGCAATCGAATAGTCAAAAGGCATGACGGTCAGTCTTAATGCCAGTTAAGGGAATCTGAATTGCCAGTTCTCATAGAGTCCCCCTTTGGGGAATTGCCCTTTGTTCACTTTGAGAATACCAGAGCAGTTGCTGCAGCTGATCCTCTACCACCTGGCACCCCAAGCCCTTGGCGCATCTCTGATCAGGCTGAGTTTCAGGAGAGAGCTTTGGGTAACCTCAGCTTCCTTCCCATGCATGGTGCCCCATGTTAATTAATCTCATGTTTGTGCTTCGAATGCAATGTAGCTGAAACTTAGAAACTCCGGAGAATGAATGAAGCCCAGAGACTCTCAGCCAGGGTGGGATGGGGGCCAGTTCCTAAGCACTCCAGCCTCCCTGCCTTCTGGTGACAATGCCATGGAGGCCCTTGTGCTTTCCTTAGGAGGTCCCTGCACAGACCACATGTCCTGTTTCACTCAGCAGAACCTCACCTTTACATCCTGGATTTTCAATCCTGCTCTACTTAGCATCAGAGGCCAACCTACACATGGGGGGTGGGGGAGGTGGGGCACACACACCCTAACTGCTTTGCGTGCTGTATTGGCCAAGAGGCTCTGACTGCTTGCACAGGGAGCTGAGAGGGTAGCATACAGAGATCTATGAGCCTCCTTCAGAGACTACACTAGGTGATGGTGTTGCCTCAGGCAGTGTGAGGTCTCACCACAGGACAGTAAATTCTCTAAATCCTTCTTGACCACAGCATCACCAGGGACGGGTGTGATGCTACCGGAAGAACCCTTAGCTGAGTACCCAAATGACCACTAAGATTCCATTTAACCATTGAATTCCCAGATAGCTTCTTAAATTAAGCTTCTTAGAAGGTGAGTCTGAGAAGGGACATGCAAGCAAGTGAGTGTCCTGGTTTTTAGAAGAAGGGAAGTAGAGGAAAAAAGAACAGGGTAGGAATGGAAGGCTAAGTAGGGGTGGTCTTGGCTGGGAGCTTGCTTCTGTAGGATCCCAATGAGAACCCTGGAATGCTGAGAAAGGTGTCATTTATGCTCCATACCACACAGACTCTTCTGCCCACCCCCAATGCTTCCCTAGCCAGATGCCTCAGATTTTAACCAGGACCCCTTCCTGGGAGCTGGAAAAGAGGGGCCTTGTGCTGTAGATCAGCTGTAGAGTCCTTGCTTAACTTACACAAGGCCAACACACTAAGTCCTTGGCTAAGTTTGGGGGGATACAGGAGGTAGTTGTGAGTTTAGTGAAGATGGAGAGGGACCGAGGGAGGCTGGGGGATATGGAGAAAGAGCCTGACAGAGGGGTTGTGAGCAGGAGGCAAGGAGACCTGAGCCCTAGACAAAGGGCTTGAGGAAGGAGGACACGAGGAAGCCACCAGCAGTGTCTTCTATGCGTTCCTCAGTAAGGAGGTCCTGAGAGGTCAGTCCCTTTCCCACTGATTTCTTCCTGCTGAAGATTAAAAAAAAAACCCTTCTTCAGAGCCCTGTTTAATCCTTAGGAGCTTCTGTTCATCCAAAACCAAGTTCCAACTGAATGGAGGGCAGTGGAGGGCCATGGATGCTCCCCAGACACAGCCGGGAGAAAGAATTCTTTTGTAAGTGTTGTGACGTCATCCTAGTCATTAGCATGGAATTGCGCACACATCCCATCACTTCTTCAGGGCTGCACACTGATCACAGGGAGTCTTTCTCTAAACCGAAGACTGCTGTTTCCTTGAGCACTGAACTGCCTCGGAGGGGAAGCCTCTGCTCTCCTGGAAGGAGCTGACAGAAGCCCTGGATCATGGGATGTCTGTCCTGCTGAAGCATGGGTGTCAGATGCCAAAATGATTCCTTATAACAATCCATCAGCATCTAATTCCAGAGTGTAGACCTTCAGGTGAAAACACTAGATTTCAATTCCAGTTCTGTTGATCACCCATCAAGGGGCCCTTGACAACTCACCTCCTTCACCCGCCCTCCTTCAGCCTTGCTAATACCATTGTCAGGGACAGAACAGTGATTAGATTTCAAATGAACATAGCAGCCCCTGATTGCAACAAGGCATGAAATCAACAGTGTGCCCAGTTCGGCAGGATGGTGGCTCCCTGGACCTGCAAAGAGAGACAAATTAGTTAGGAAAGAGGCGGAGAAGACTCCTGTCCCTGGCCACGGATGGTCTCAGCAAGAATATCTAACAGGATCTTGGTGTCACATTCCTCCAAACCTTCAGACATGTTGGTAGCGTCGTGTGTTGATACTCGTTACAGCCAGGGGCTACCCAGCTTCAGTACCTTCTACAATAGGAGTTGGTGATGAGACTTGACGTCTTTGGGACTGGGAAAGCATGTACCAGGGTAGGAGTCCAGAAGCCAGAAAGAGGATTGGCTGGGAGCTAGGGGACACAACTCTGGGTTTCATGAGACTGTGGGCCACAGATTTCTCATGCCCAAGGGACTGTGTAAACAGAAGGCTGCCCCTTTTGCCACAGCCAGGTACAATAGCTTCTTTCTATACTTTCTTCTTTGTAGCACTAGCCTAGACCCTATCCTGCCACCTTCCCTCCAGAAAGTCCATCACCTCCATGGCTTTAGCATGGGGTGTGTGGATGCCCAGGATTCCATGGAGAAGTTGCAGAGTTCTAAATCTGCCTCAGACATTCCTTGTTGTCAAAGCTTCCATGATCTTCACCTCTCCAGGCTTGCCTTTGAAGCCTTCTCCTGTAGCTTGTGGGGGAGTTTAGCGCTGCCTCAGGCTCACCTTTCCTACATGCCGCCACTGCTCAGCTACTGCCTTGCCAGCTTGAATTAGGCCCACCCTTCCCCCATCACTACACCTGTGCCTCCCTGGAAGGTCTCGTCCACATTTTTCTGTTTGCTTATTTTCTGTATTTATTCATTTATCATCTATTTATTTTAATATAGAATCTCACTTTGCTGCTCAGGCTAAATTCAGTCTGTCACCTGGGTGACGCTGGAGCTCCTGATCCTCCCCAGCGCATGGATCGTAGGTCTGCACCATCATGCTTGGTGCAGCAGATTACCAAAACATTTCCTTCAGGCCTGCAAAGGGCCCTTCCCAAGTGAATGGAGGTCCATGCTTAGGTCAGACATTCGGAGGGTATGATGTGAACACAGACTGAAGGTCAAGATTTCCTAGTCTCTGGTGTCATGGTTCATTATATGTGTCAGCATGTACCTGGGTTTCCTTTTAAACCTGACTTTCTTCTTTGCAGAATGGACACGTTCACTGATGTGAGGACTGTTAGTCACAATGTCTATAAGCATGCTGGAGCTGGACGTATAGTGACATTAGATGCCACCCTTACAGATGGTGACACTGGGGAGAAATAGATGGGCTCCTAATTGAGTGTGTTGAAAAGAAAATAAAAATCTAATGAAGTGTCTTGGACTTTCTACACGCGGGGCAGGACACACACACACACACACACACACACACACACACACACACACACCCTGCAATTTGTAGCGGCTCATTTCACTTGAAATTTATGATTACAAATCTCAAATTGGGACATTGACACTCTCAGGAACCCTGACACTTTTCTCTAACCAGTTGAGTTTCCTGCTCTAAACCCGTCGGTCTCAACCATGTGGCACATTAGCCTCACCTGGGGAGCTTCGCTTGTTTGTTTTATATTGGCAAATGATAGTTGTGGGTGTTTGTGCAGTACAAAGTGATGCTGAGATTTTTTTAATATGATATGAAATGATTAAATCAAACTAATTAACATATCCATCACCCCAAATGCTTGATTGTTTTTGTGTTGAGACTGTTTTAGATTTCCTCTCTTGGTGATATTGGGATACACAGGACTCAGTTGTCAGCTCTATGCACCACGCTATGTCATCAATTTAAAAAAGAAGCGACATTACTGTCCATATCTAAGAATTTACATGCTTTGACTATTAACTCCCTCTCCAGGTCTGGGCTACCCTCATTCTATTCCCCACACTGTGTGTTCAACGTTTTCAGATGTCACATGGAGGGAACACAATGGTCCTCTTTCTGTCATTCTCAACCCATGTAGTCAAATTGGGAAGTTTTAAAATTACAATGCCCGGACTCACCCAATGCCAATTAAGCCCCAATCAAAATGAGGTAGAGGCAGAAGCTGTCAGAACACTAAGGAAGTCTTGCTTCGAGGCATAGGAAGCAGCCAAATCAGAAACTACCCTGTAGCAGAGCATCCCATCCCTTCTTTCCAGACCTCCTCCCCTGATCCCCCTCCAGTCCCAGCTGATGACCTACCATCACACTCCAGAGAAAATTGAAGTGGTTTGAAGGACTCTTCCCTCTACCCACTGCCAAGGCCAGCAAAGAACCTATCTCTACAGCCTTGTCACCCTCGTCTCTTTTAAAGGGCAGCAATCTGTCCTCTGCCCAAGTACTGCCTTTCCTACGTCATTGTCTTTTCCCCCAGTTACCATTTCTCTGCTCAGTGGTTGTCTTTTTCCCTTGCACTCATGGCTAACAGCAGACAAACATGTTTTGGTTGCTCTCAGCCCGGGGAACAGCAAAGCTAAGACTGTACTCCCCCTCTGGCCCTCACAATAATGAACTGCTGGCCTGTGCATCCTGAACTGCTGGCCTGTGCATCCAGAACCACTGCAGCACTTTGCACCATAGCCAGGGCATGGCTGATGGTGTCCATGAACGCATCAATAGAAAAAGCAAGTGCGATACAGTCTTTCAAGGGGATATATGACTAGACACAACAAAATCTGTGGATGCTCAAGTCTCCTTTATAAAATGGCCCCATGTTTTCATAGCACCTGTGTAATCCTCTCCTAGTCATTCAAGCACCTCTAGGTTACGGATGAAGCCCACAAGATAAGCACTATGTCAGTAGCATATTGTTCGGAGAACAAGAACGTGTACATTTGGTATAGATGCAGAGATGTTTCCAAATATCTTGGTCTGTGGTTGGTTGGGTTGTGGGTGTTGTCTGGTCAGCCTCAGAAATGCACAGGCTGCTATGGAGGGGTCCACTCAGACAATGACTATGCTCATTTTATATCCTGTCTTCCACCACAATTAAAACTTTTAAAGAAAGTAACCATTGGAAACACTAGCTTCCTTACCTGAACCTCACCTTCACTTCTCAGCCCACAACCAACCTGACTTCTGCTTCCCACACTCCATGAAACTTCCAGCCAAGATCACCTTGACAGACCTGCTTAAAGCCCATCAAACCACTCACTTCCCTTCCTTCGCTAATCCCCTCACTGAAGCCTGTTGCTGAGGGACACTTCCAGTATTCTTGTCCCTGTCCTCCGGTTTCCATTAACTCCACACACTCCTATTTCTAACTCTGCCTCATCTCTTCTGGTCCAAGGATTAGGTATTAGTTCATCAAGCATTTACATCCTTTCAATTTTCTCAAACCTCTCTCTGCTTCTCTCTCACCCTGTTTCTCAATGTCCTCACCCAGAGCAACTCATCAGCCCTCACAGTTTTAGTGGAACTTACACATTTTTGACTCCTAAAGCTGCATCTCCAGCTCTGGCCATTCCCTCTGAAATTCTTCTGCCTACTTGACCTTTCCGTTCAGGTGTTAGAAAGGTGTCTCACACGTAATGTGTTCCAAATGCAAAGTTGACTTTACATTTCAGCCCCAGACCATACATCCAGCATTCTCCCGTACCTCAGCAAAGTGAAAGTGTCCAACTGTTCCGATACCATGCCCTCCTTCTCTCGTTTCTCCTAATCACCCATATTCATGGTTTCATGTCCTCACTTTTCATGTATGCATTATACATTCAGGTTATCTTCAACAATGCCTGGAATCTGCCTCCCATGCTCTTTCGACCTTGTGGGTTCATCTACATGTTTCCTGGCCCAGTGACCTATGTATTTATCCTCTTCCCTGCCTTCAGCCACAGAGCTCGACCTATGTCGGTATGGCTGCTACTGTGCTCAGCTCGGCTTCAGCTTTCTTCTATCCCCAGACATTGTGTACTCAGGACACATACAAACACTTCCACCTCTTTCCCCCCCACAACCTACCTTGCTCAACTGTATCATCATTCTCAAGACCTCTCCTTAGCATCACTTCTCCAAGAATTCTTCCTTGGTCACTGCAGTAGACTTTCTGTCGTTATCCACCCACTTCTCACGTCTGGTTGTCATTGGCTTAGCCTTTCCCACTAAAGCAATTCTTCCCTTGTTTGTCAGCTTATTGTTATTTGTGTCCTTCTTATTCACTCTGAACTCCGTGCATACCAGAGTTGCATCTACTTGGCTCAGCAATGGATTTCTAGAAAACTTCTGAGAGTGTCTCCTTGGGACATGGGACCCTCAATAAATCGTTGTTTGACAGACTAAGGTAATGTCACCATGAAACAGAATGCTTTGGCCTTAAAGTTTGTGCTCATAGTGAAATTTTAAAAATTTGGCCATGTTCTAGCACCTTACAATCCTGAATTTCTCACATTTTATTAACCAATAAAATTACTTCAAGCAAATGTATCAAGATTCATTAACCCATAATTATATTTGACTCCTGCAAGGTTTTGAGGCTAATATTTAAATGTTTATTTTGTACTTAAAGTAAGATTTTTTGTGAGAATAAATAAGAATTTGGATCTTTTAAAACAATCCCTATTATCAATATATCCTCATCTTTAGTATCTTTTGGATTTGGGGCTTTCAATCAACTTGACTTCAAAAATGCTTCTAGGATCACCTCTGGTTGCTGGTTAAATGTTTATAGAGACTCTTCCTTGCATTGCTGCCTGTCTTACTTAGGGTTTCTATTGCTACAATGAAACACCATGACCAAAGGCAAGTTGTGGAGGAACAGGTTTATTTGGCTTACACTTCTACATCCATAGTCCATCACTGAAGGAAGTCAGGACAGGAATTCAACCAGGGCTGGAACCTGGAGGCAGAAGCTGATGCAGAGGCTATGAAGAGATGCTGCTTACCGACTTGCTCAACATGACTTGCTTGATCTGCTGTATTATAGAACCCAGGACCACCAGACCAGAAATAGCCCCACCCACAATAGACTGGGCCCTCCTGCATCAATCACTAGTTAAGGAAATGCCCTATAGGCTTGCCTATAGCCCCATGTTATGGAAGCATTTCTTAATTGAGGTTCTCTCCTCTCAGAGGACTTTTGTCAAGTTGACATAAAACTCTCCAGCACACAGCCTTTCGATTAGCAGCAATGCAGTGACTATCTGGGACTCAGCTCTGCTCTCCCAGTTTATCTTAGTGAGGTGACCCATGATGCAAGTATATGGAAGTTTGGCATTGGGAGATCGAGCAGAAAATTCAAACTTCTAACTGGGAACTCTCTCATTATGACATTATATATTTCAGATTACCATCCCATTGTGTGCCTTTGTTCCCTGCTCCGGGGCTGCATTTTTCCACCGGATTTCGTTATACTGGATTGTGTGCCTTAATACTTTACGTGGAGGCTTTCCAAAACTCCTCTATCCTGTTGAGCTTGTTGAGCTTCCAGAGATTCTTTGAGATCACAGGCAGTCTCAGAGTTGCTGTCTTCAGAGATTTTTTTTCCCCAAAGCAACTTGTGTGCTTTGCTTGAACATAATTTTTTAAAGATTAAAAAAATCGTCACTCAAGCCCGATTTCCTGGCAGGCATCTCATCTGCAGACTTAGCTGAACACTCTGTGAGCCCTAAAAAGACCCATCGCTGTGTTTTCTAGGAACCACCAGAGAAGCCTTTTAGTGATCAAATAAGGAGCCTGTGACAGGCAGTCTTGGGCTGAGCAAGGATGTTGCTCAAGTCTCCTACTCAAAAGAAACAAAAGAGAGAAAAGCCCACTCTGCCTCCTGGGTCTGCTGCTGCTGCTCAAGGCTGCAGCTTCCCTTGTTTGTATTCTGAGCAATTTATTCTTCCTGGTGTCTGTGGGTGGAGTAGACGCTGCAAAGGAAATCTGACAAAACACTGGAAAGCGTGGTTCAATGAAAGTGCTGAAATATCACTGCAGAAGCAGGCAGGTGCCTCTCTCAAGAGCCTGGGAGATGGGAATGCTTGATAGAGGAGAAACTTAGATGGGCCCAGACATTGGGAGAGAAGTCAGGCTTGCAGCTTGCCTTGTCAGGGAAATTCAGCATCCAGTGCAGGTGAGTCTGGCTAACTAGGGAAGCTTGTTTGTATGTGCCTGTGCGGGCGCATATGTGCCTGTTTTGAAAATAGCTTGTTTTGTATGCATTTCCAGCGTACTTGGGTTTACCTCTTTTACATTCAGCTCTTTACTGGGTAGAGAGGCAAGGTCTTGAAGGTGTTGAAAATAATATGTGTACCTCTGGCTTGAGTCCTAAAGCGAGGTCACACCAATGCCATCTGAAGGGAAATACGCCCCCAAAAGCTGCTGAGAAAGGGATTGGGTTCTGCCTCTCCAGTGATGAAACAGCCAGGCTGAACATTTCAAGAGAGCATCGTCAATAGGTGTAGTGGAAAACACAAGCCGACTCTTCTCTCCTGTAGACTGACATGGTCCAGAATTCTTCCACACGGTCTTCCAGAGAAGGCAGGTGAAACCCGTGAATAAGAAACGACCTGGCACATTTTATGTGAGATACTTCTCTGCATGGTAAACCCAGAGATGGTTTTCACTTTTTATCTTATGGTTTTCACATTTTTATTTTACCATTTTTCTATAATTTCTGAATGCCTTGCAACATCAGCTATATCTATAATCTTATTTCAAAGTTAATAATAAAGGGCTGGGGGTGTGGCTCAGTGATCGAGCACTTGTCCCGCATGTACAAAGCCCTGGTTCAATTCCCAGCCCTGTTAAGTGGGGAAATAAACAGATAAAATAATTGTTATCCAAAGAAAAGAAATTAGAGACTATTTTTGAATATGACTCCCCTGCCTGCTGAAACTCTAGCACCATGGGTCCAGGATACTCTCAAGTCTAGCTAGTAGAAGGCCATCAGGGCCTGGTGGTCGCTATTTTGAATTTGATTTGGATATTCATCTGTCTTTCACCTTGTTTCAGAAAGGAAGGAAATCAGCCTTGTACAAGAGTGACTTATTTAAAAGGGAAAGAAAGAAAACTAAGATGGAGGGGACAAAGAAAAAGCCAGAATTATGATAAACTACGTGGCCCTGCCATCCACGCTCCTAAAGGTTTGGGCAGGCCATTCCAAAAGCCAGCCTCAGAATGGCATCACCATCCTAGGAGGAAAGGCAGCCACTCCTATGGTGGTGTCTTCCCACTGGAATGAGGGTCAGGCTCATTCCCAGGGCTGTCTTGCAGAGAGTATGTTGTGTTATCACAAATAAGGCTATTAGAAGTGATTGGTATCAAAAGCCTGTTTCACCTCACAGCCTTCAACAGAAGAAGCTATTGCCCCAAAGTCAATGTCAGTAAGTGAAAATGGTGAAGGGATGGTGGGATGGCATGAGCCCAGGAGCTCCTTGTCCTCTGCTGACTGGGTTTATACAATGTGACTCTGGACATCAGCCTGAACAAATGGTCTCTATCTACTTCCCCCACTTCTCCCTGGGTACCTTTTCTCTCAATCACACTACCAACACATACATGGGGGAGAGATCTGGGAATCATCTTCCTGGAAGTGCAAATAGCCTGTGAGCCTCAGGTAATGCTTACATCTGATCACATCTGTCTGAGAAACTAAAAAGCCTGGCAAGAATGCTGCCATAGCTTGATGGTAGACCTGGATCCAACATGTACCCACAAACTGTCCACAGGCCCCATTGTTTTCCACCTATTCTCCACATGTACTGAGGTGTGGTAGTTTGAATGTAATTGCCCCCATAAGCTCATAGGGAGTGGCACTATTAGGAGGTATGGCTTTTTCAGTATTAGCATGGCTTTGTTGGAGGAAGTGTGTCACAGTGGAGGCAGGCTTTGAGGTCTCATGTATGCCCAAACCAGGCTCAGCATCTCAGTTCACTTCCTGCTGCCTTCAGATCAAGATGTAGAATTTTCAGTTCCTTCTTAAGCACCATGTCTGCCTGCATGCCACCATGTCCCACCATGATGATAAAGGACTAAACTTCTGAAACTATAAGCCATCCAATGAAATGTTTTCCTTTATAAGAGTTGCTGTGGTCATGGTGTCTCTCCACAGTGATGGAAACCCTAACTAAGACAGGGGAAGAGCTGACATATTACAATGTATCACACAGAGCGGAGCAAAGCCATCATAGCCCTCAACGTTTTAGAGCATGTTTGGCCACATGCTCATACCTCACCAACTTTCTCGTTTGTGTTAACACGTCCCAGCATCCTTAAGGGTAAACTGTTCATAGAATGAATAAGAAACTTGCAAAACATTTTACACAAGCTTGATGAATCTATCAAGGCAACTCCCATCAAATATATCACTTTCTTGAGAGAGCTTTCTAAGACAGAAGGTATTTCCAGGGTCCTTTTAAAATAACAGGGACTGACTTCTGCCAGTCTGCATTTGAATGATGGATGACATTCACCTGAAAACCTAACCTCTTGTGGATAAGCAAGATGCTGGCTTTATTCGTTGGGGAAAAATATCTAGGGAAGGATTAGCTCTGTAATCGAGAATGGGTAACCTCTTGTCATTTTGGAAATCTAGGCCCATTTTCTACATGGTTTAGGCAGGCAGAGTTTAACTTGAAATGCGTGGTAAGGTCAAGTCACTGGTGAAGAGCAGAACCAGCAGGCAGAATGGCCCCTACACAGCTGTAAAGTCAAGCTGCTTCTTTAAGGGCCACACCCTACAGGGCTCCCTCTGCTTTGCTGGGACTCAGCTGCATAAGAACTATTGCTAAGCTCTAAGGACCCTAAGGAAAAAACAACAGCAGAGGAATTATGTAGAATTTCTTTTGGTTTGGATGTGCCAGGGATTGAACCCAATTCCCTGAATGTGAAAAATACACTCTCAGCACTGAGCTCCACCCATGGTGGTCACCTATACTGAGAGACAAATGCACCTCCTGGTATCGCTCAAGCCAACTGACTCAGGCAGACATTTTTACAGCTCCTAGAATAACTATGCAGTGCAATTTTCCTGTTTCCATCCATGCCAGGCATCTACCTGGAACCATTATAATCAAGGTGTGAGCATCCCTGGGTACCTGATGCCCTGAACTGGACCACTTTATCAGATACCATTGCTAAATCTACCAATCAGCCCCCATTATTTGTAACTACATATTTGTTGTCTCATTGTAGCTTTTTTTCCCATTAAAACAAAGGACAGCACAATAAACTTTAAATATTGCATGAGCTCAGAGAATTGCTTCCAAATTTAGGGTAGATTGGTAATTTGTGACTTCTCTAAATCATTTTTAGATATTTGGCAACATTTATCAAACTAGGCACTTATACCAATTGTAACAAGGACATAAAATGATGATGAACAAACTTTATTATTAAATATACATATAAGGCCAGGTGGGTGTGGCTCCATGATACAGGACTTGCATAGCATCCTTGAGGCTTTGTACTCTATTCCTAGCACCACAGAAATAAGGATTAATAGAAAGCTGAGAGATTTAACTGAATGCAGGAAGATATCATGTATGTGTTTGAATGGGGAAATTTTATCTCCAAATTAATTGACAAATATAATTCCAAACAAAAATAATTCTGAATTTATTAATATATGACAAAATGACATCTGACATTAAACACACCCACAAGAATGGATGAACAAGGCACACATCTAGAAGTGCAGGTAGATGTTTCTGCTTCTACACATTTAGATAGTTAAAGGCTGTGGACATTTTTGTGAGTGGGATGGTAAAAGTGGTACCAAACACAGGTAGACCACGCAGCATGGAACTGAAGGAGGAATTTTAACCCACAGGGAAAGCATCACGGCCTAGACACTGGGTATAAATAAATGTTCACTTAATAATAAAGAACTGGCTTGGTTTTTTGTGTGTGTGCGCACCCTGGGCAACCAGGGGACAGCAGGGAGGACATTCAGAAGCATCTCAGCTGGTGTTCAGAACCCACAGAGATGCTTGTGGGCAGCAAGCCCTGATGACAGACAGCAGCTGCGTGAGGCAGGCTGCAGTGGAACTCGTTCCGTGCTTTTTTGTATTCAGCTGTAGCTTACTTCGTGAGCTGGTCCTAGTCTCATCACCCCCTTCCTCCAGCGGCTCTTCTGCTGTCCACTCGGTCTCTCTCTGGTCCTGGTAAACAGAACCAGAATCCCAGCACCTCCCCATCCCTGGAGGCTGAGACAGGAGAAACTCAAGGTTAAAGTCAGCCTGGGCTACACAGTGTCACTCTGGGTAGAATGGTAATAACCTCAAAATTGGTGAGTGGCTTTAGGTAGAGGTCACCGAGTGTTCTCCCTTTGTAGCCTTCTGCCTGGAGGATTTCTCTTCCTGCTCTCCTGGGCCCTGAGCTGCCAAACTATGGCATTTTCCACAAAAGCTCATGATTTGGTGTGGAATTAAAACAGATTCACATAGAATGAAGAAAGGGCTGAATTCCAATCAATACTGAGCCATTTCAAAATAAATTCCTAGCTCATGACATAGAACAAATAGATTCCATAATAAAAGCATGGAAATATATGTGTCCCTGAGACAAGGACGGTCTCTCTGAGCAGACCCTGTCCTAGGGCCAGAGACTGTGTTCATAAAGTGCTTGGTGAGCAGAGGCATGGCTCACTTGGGCAGTGAGCATCCGGCCTGTGGGAGGCCTCACATTTCATCCCAGCACTACCAAAAAACAACAAAAACTTTACATATTATAAACTAATAAATGGCCAAAGAGACAAAACATTGACTACACTTGAATTTGTGGTATTTGCAAGGAAAAAATAAATAAAAACCAAAAGCTAAATAGTTGGGAAAATGCCATGACTGTTGGAGAGTCAGTGTCCTTTATATATCAAACTCCTTAAAAACTCTTGGAAAAGATAAAAAATGAGGTAATTGTTCCAGTGGGAGAATGGTAAAGAAAACACTGGGCATATTAAACATATTTAGACTTCGATAAACCTTTTCCCTACCAAACATAGATGAGCTAGAAAGATGAATGTTCATGTTAGTGACTGATATGCACAGAAAGAACTGTATACCCACACATACCCTTGGAGTTGTGAAGACAACCCCTCAAGGAAAGATTCAATGCTGCTCAGGGTGAAGGAACACCATCATGGAATTTCCATTCAAAATAGGCAGAATTATCCAACTGCACAGCAGTTCTGTCAAGAAACTTATCTGAAACCTTTACAACTCAGAAATGCAGAATCTAGAGATTTTCCACTAGGGAAAATAACAACAGTCCTCCTGCAAAGTATTGTTGCTAACACATTGCAGTAGAAGCCATGTACATATCTAGCACAAGGAACTGGTTTAAAGAAAACCACTGCTGCAAGGAGTATGCTGTGTTCACAGAGCTGAAAGCTAAGCTGCCATTTACAGTCACAGAAGTGTGTGAGCTACCTTCAAAATAGTCACGCTATTTTTATCATCGAGAAACAATTGGTTCAACGTTACTCCATTTTTATGGACAAAATGCACAATAACCATTTGTTTGTTTGCTTGCTTGCTTAGCTTTATTTTCTAGTTTTCCAACAATTGCATGTGTTAATTATATAGCTTTTAAGATTAAAACCAGTAGCAACCAGAGTTGTTTTCAGAGAGCAGAGATTCTCAGATCCCAGAAACCAGACAGAGGAACACAAGTATGGAAGTTTCTTACTACTTTCCCCCTGCTTTGTGTGTGACTCGTCTTTCCTGCCTTCACTGCCACCCTTCCCCAGCACAGATCTCAGTCATCAAGCTCCATCCTAACTCCCTTGTCTTGGCCTTTCATCATACAAAGAGGAGGCTCCAATCACTCTTCTCCCAGTCTGGAGCCAACTCTTCTACATTGCCTCAGTGAAGTCCATTAAGCCTTTATTAATCATTTCTTCTGCATCTGAATCTTCCAAACTATTTTTCATGCTCTCTGTAATTCCATATGCATATATGCATTTGTCCAATTAACATATTTATTGAATGCCTATTATTTACAATTTGGGTTTTGTCTGATGCACCTTCACATCTGCCCAGTTGCCCAGTATAACAGCCTGATTTATTCATCCAATAGATGCTTAGGAGGTGAAAACACTATGTCAGAATTAGGAAACACAGATCTTGTGTCAAAAGAGATTGGATTCTCAATCACTTGTCATGATTAAGAGACAAGGTTTGTGTACACACAATTATAACACAGTGTGGAAGGTGGTAAGCACCCCTGAGAATCCATGGAGCGTACATGAGTTCACATTAAGGAATCATCCCTTGTGGGTAAAGGGACTGGAGAAGGCTGTGATGGAAGAGGTGGTGTTTTGGCTAGCCTTAAAAAATGAAAAAAAAAGAATAAATAAATGGGGGAAAGGCATTGCAGGGAGGAAGGAGGAAGAAACAGTCATGGCTGAGCTTTGAAGGAACTCTTTTTTTTGGTTTTTGGTTTTTCAAGGCAGGGTTTCTCTGTGTTGCTTTGGAGCCAGTCCTAGAACTCACTCTGTAGACCAGGCTGGCCTCAAACTCACAGACTCACAGAGATCCACCTGCCTCTGCCTCCGGAGTGCTGGGATTAAAGGCATGCACCACCACCACCCGGCCTTGAAGGAACTCTTAAAAGACCAGTAAAGGGCTGGAAGGAAGATAGGGGGTGAGGGGCAGAGCCCCCCCCATGGTCACCTATCTTCCATAGTATTTGACTCATTGTTTGGAAGCAGTGCTTTGCAGATAGTCCCTAGGAAAGGAGGACTCATTACTTAACTCCTGGTCTTAGATACCTAACTGCACTTCCTAGAAGCATAGCCAGATTCTTTCAGGATGCATGGTCCAAGCGAAGGCACAGAAAGGCTACCAGAAAGCTACAAGTCCCCATGAAAGGGAGATGCTATGATGAGGGGTTGCTATGCAGCTCTTGACTGAGTTGGTCAAACCTGCATACAGGTGTTTGTGGTGTAAATGGTAATAATACATTTTTTCCCTCAAGTATCAACCATTTTTACCAGTTGGCAAATCTAAATCCCAAGGAATTCAGTCCAGCTCACCAGGAGTCTGTAGGTAGAAGTTCTAGAAAACTGTTGGTATAGTACAGAGTTTAAGATCACTGCACTGGAGACTTGAGAAGCAATCTTGGGTGCCACTTCAGCCTCTTCCTGCCTGTCCTTGAGCAGCTCCGTGCCATCTCTAAAAGGAGAATGACCTCAGCTTGTTGTGAAGTTGCAAAAGCGCAACTTTTATAGATTACAAAGTCTCTGCCACAACAAATAGTGACTGCCAGGAAGGAAAGACACAGGGACTAGAGAGAGGGTCCACGGGTAAGAGTACTAGCTGCTCTTCCAGGGAGCTGGGGTCTAATTACCAGCACACAGATGGCAGCCATCAACCATCTGTAACTCCAGTTTCAAGAGATTTAACGTCCTCCTCTGGCCTCTGCAGGCACTGCACACACGTGGAGCACAAACATACATGCAGGCAAAGCACCCACAAAAAGTTCTTTAAAAGATTTTCAAAGAGAACATGCTAGATGGTGATGATGAAGATGGATGATAGATAGACAGACAGACAGACAGACAGATAGATGATGGGCAGATAGATAATCTTTGTTAAATCACAACCAAACTCTACTTACACTGGACTAGCAATGTGTGTGGTTTCTGATGCCAGCCACTAGACTTAGAATTTCCTCCCACTGATATTATAATGTGTATAATAAGCATGGAAATCAACCATGTCTGTAAAGACCAGATATTTCACTTCCTAGAGGGAAATATCATAGTGTGTCAGATACACTCCTAATATTACAGGGTTGATGCAGGTCCTGGTGTGATCTGCTTTGTGCCAGGGTGTTTTTCCAAGGCTCCCCAAGTGTTGCGCATCCTTGAAATGTCAAATGACACTGTCCATTCCACTTTTTTTTCAGTTATACATTGAAATATTGAGTGACTTGGTGCTACCCAGTTAAAGACAGAGGCTTAAACTAGAGATCTGGAGGTTGGGAGGATGGAGTTCCCAGGTAAGGGCGAAAAGAATCCAAAATCTACAAATGAATCCCACAGGAATCCCATTTTCAAGAGACTGGCATAGGTCTTACGCCTCCATAGGGAACCCGTTTAATTGGCCAGCTTGGCACAGTGACAGTCGTCAAGTGAAATGTGCCCTCTCACAGGTCTCACAGGGCCACCTCATCACACATGATGCTCACACCTGATCCCACTTCTAGGAAATTCCCAGACATTCCAAGGTTGTCTTTCACAAGCAAGATTTAAACAGCTCAAGTGGACACACTTGGGGCTGCCTCAATGCCAGGAGGAGGATTAGCTCCCTGGAGCTGAGCAGAGGATGCTAAATGCTCCTTTTGTGGTGATAACAATAACCACGAGCAGAACAAACAGCCTCAGCATCTCTGGATACAGAGGAGCCCAACTACCCTAAACAAGTGGATCACAGCAGGTGGCAGGCAACATTCCCAAGCAGACTTAAAGTTTGCTTTTTTATTTGAATCTGGTAGAAAACACAGTGTTTCCCCCATGTGGGCATGGCAACTCATGCAATATCATCTTTTTTCAGGCAGAATGAAAATGAAAATCCTTGCCAGAATAGAGAACTAAACAAACCTACTAGGGAGGGGCTCACAGGCTAGATCCTCAGGGGTGGGATTGGAAAAACACTGTATGAGACGTTATCTAGTAAGGAGGAATGGAGATTGGACAAGGGCATCCTAATCAATGAGCTCATGGTGTCATTGACAGCCCACCTGTCCTTGGAGGAATCCCACATTTTGATGCCAACACTTACAGCTTGCCTCTCATGATATCTCATAATACTAAGATGAAAAATGGTTGTTGTGCTGGCCTGTATTAAAATAGCAACCAATCCTCAATAACTGCCAAGTGTGTTGGCTTTAAGGTGGAAAAAAAGCATTGCCTGACTCCTCCATAAACCCTCATACCCTCAGTACATAAGGCAATATAACCTATAAAAACCGGTCCAGACAAGTTCCCACTTCGGTACTTAAAGAGACAGTAGATCACAAGCAGGAGAAATCACCACCAAGTTTTGCTGCCTCACAGATTTGATTTGTTTACTCATTCTGTCATTCAAAAATCCACACAAGGACCCCAAAGAGCCCAGGAGAGCTAAGGTACAAAGGAAGATGTGGGATTCCTCCCATCCCTGTCGGTTTCCATGTATTGAGAGTTGGGGAGAAGGGCCTTGGATGCAGAAGTGTTTAATCACCATTGAAAGAGTGAAGAAATCAAATGGAGAAATCGCAATACAATGCAAAGCATCACACGCGGTGAGCCGTGGCAATTCACTCCCTTCTTCCAGACAACTGAGAATCGCCTTGCCTCCAAGGGACCTGAGCATGGCTGTGGGAGGAGACGGCAAGAGTTGAGGAGAAGGAAAAGGCCCATGCTGGTGGAAGGCATTATCAGAGATTAGCACTGAGGGGGTGACAGGTGGAGGTAGAGCAGAGAGACAGTTCCTGTGAGTCCCTGGAATGCTGGGTGAGGTGACATGAACTAGGACAAGGGTGCTAGGCTGCTAGCCTTACTAATCAGAACAGGGCCAGAAGTGTTTTTCTAACAATTCTTTGTTATGCCAATGTTTACACCTCTTTGGTTTTAAGCAACTAAGCTTTAACCCCTGGGAGAATTTGTTGCATTTGAAGACTCAAGGCCAGATTGACAGTCACATCTGAGAAATGGCACTGTGTCTGAGAAACACTTCCCTAGCAGTCATGCAGGCAGACCCTAAAGTGGCAGGTACTGGAACAAGGAGGGGATCAGGAAGTTGCCATGGCAGTTCCGGAGTGTGGTATCAGGACCTAGCCTCCATACATGCTATATTTGTTCTGTCTTCTCAGGATCCCATTGAACATCAAGCTACTGTTTATATTTTGCATAGAGTCTGTACCCTTCTCCCAACTGTCCTGTGACCCACTGAGGAGAAATCCCATTTGTTATACTTAGGACTGAATTATCATTTAGAGTATCTAGTCCTCCAAATACCAAGTGACCTCTCTTCTTTCAAGCTCTGGAGTGACAGTCAAGATCAGCCTCAACGGCTCTCCCACCCCTTTCCACTCCATCCAGACACACAAGCGAATAAATGCTTGCACACAGGTACGTTCATAGTGTGTTCCATAAAGAAAACTGGCCACTGCCCTTAGTATACAAACCAGTGCCCGTGCTGGGAAGTTCATGGTTGGCTCCATCAGCTTTGGCGGCAGAGGTGAGGGGGGAAGGTTTGGTTCTCAGTGGCCTATTCAATTCTGCCAGAGGTCCACCTGCTGTCACTGGGCAGAAGGATCCTCCCCCTGATCCCTGCATCCTTCACAGAGCCTCCAGCTCAAGTGGAGGTTGTTTTTCCATTCTATGGTCTCGTCAGTGTATCAATCAATGAGGCCTGGCCACTAATTAATTGTTATGCTTTCCTGTCCCATCTATCGGGAAGGCTGGTGGCCCCACTGGGCACTGTGCCAAGACTCAGGAACTGACTAAAGCCAGGGGAGGAGGGGAAGCCGGTGAATGAGGGAGTGGAGATGAGATCAGTTGTTAAGTCTGGGGAGGGACAGAATGCCAGATTTAGCAAACTGTCTACACATCCCCGTAAGAGGATCTCCTGGCAAAATTGGGGGATCTATCAGCTCTCACGAGCTGTGTACACCACAAATTCTGCTTTTCTATCATCTGCACAAGCACTACTCCCTACATGCCTCAGACCATCAGGCTGGACAATACCGTAATTCTTGGGGTGCGCTAGAGTAGCATTTGTCAGTGATGACAATTTTCCCACCAGGCTCTCCAAGTGGACACCGACCTTTCTGGATCACTGATGGGGCTGCCTTGTACCTTGGCTTTGGGGTGAGCTTAAGGAATAGCCAGTCTCTGAAAAGCTGGAAGAAATAAACCCCACGGCACTTCCCTGCACGTTATGGACCCCAGCTGTACCCCTCAAAGATGAGCGGGCACTAGTCAACTTCCTCCCACTTGTGCACTCCGGTCTGGACAAAGCTCCCCACTGGGTCCAGAGTATGAACCATCCTTGTGGATTTCCTGCTCACACCCTTGAATGTAGCCAAGACACTGAAGTTGCCTCAACATACCCAAACGGATGCATGTGTGTTTCCTACGTGCACCCTGCTCCATGGTCAGATATCAAAGACAAAGTTTTTGTAGCTGAGCTTTTGAAGCTTTCAAAAGGCAGAATATTTTTCCAAGAGAAGGATACAGATCCAAAGCTTATTTGGCCAAGAACTACCGCAGTTCTTCCAGGGTCCAGGGCATGTCCTGAAACCCGGACATAAAAGGCAGGTGACAAAGGGGGTCAGAGCTCCAGAAAACGTGGTTGTCTAGGAGCTCTGCTGGAGAACATGAGGGATTTGTAAGTAGCATGCGCACTTCCAGACTGTAACAATACTGAAAGATCATGACCCTAGGAAATGAGCGCCAAGACTTAATCCTGTCTCTGCCACTGACTATGTGACCTCTCACCCGCAGTCACTGCATGTCTCACCCGCAGCGAGTGCATGTCTCACCCGCAGTCACTGCATGTCTCACCCACAGCCACTGCATGTCTCACCCACAGTTAGTGCATGACTCACCTGCAGCCACTGCATGTCTTACCCGCAGCCACTGCATGTCTTACCCGCAGCTAGCGCATGTCTCACCAGCAGCCACTGCATGTCTCACCTATAGTCTAACTTACTAGAGTCATGTTGGAATACAATGTCTTCAAGGTCCACACAGAAACTGCTTTGGTATGAGCACAAAATGGGTTTTTCTCAAGGGATCACCAGTGACAGTCACCCCTTGGAACAGGTCCAGAGAATCACAGGTCTAGCACGTAGAGAAAGCCAGAGGTAAGGGCCATGGAAAATATATCGTCAACAAGCAATGCCCTTGTTGTCAGGGTACAGGCACTGAAAATATATAGTCAACAAGCAGTGCCCTTGTTGTCAGGGTACAGGCACTTAAGTTTATTGCACCCTCCTCTGATATATCTTCCAAACTGATAGACTCCTCAAATTCCAACTGTTCAAATGGGTGAAGAGTCTGAAATGTAAACACAGATCATATTCCACCGGCACACATGATCAGTGATTTTTATCAAAAGTTTCAAAAACATCTTTAAGTTACTTGGGAGAGAAGTGCACAGCCAGAACTTTCCCATTGCCATGCAGTACCTCTTTGGCTTGAACATCAAGGCTTCCAGGCTACTAGGGAGCTGGAGGGTAACTGAAACTTTCTGGAACATAGGTATGGCTGGCATTGCTTCACTGAGAAGATTGGTAAATCTTTTTCCCATAAAGCAATTAAGAAACAAGTGAGCAAAGTTGATACAGCCATTTTTTTTGCTCCAGAGATTGACTGTGGTGGATAAGTCTAATTATGAGCTTGACTGAATTAAGTCACGCCTGAAGGTCTAGTAGAGGCACTGATTTGGGGCTGTGGGGTGGTGATGTTTCCAGAGGGGACCAGCAAGTGGGAGTGAGTGAACCAAGCAAAACAGATTTGCCCTTTGTGTTGGTGATACCTACAAACAGCTGGAGAGAAAAGACAGAAGAGAAATCTCTCTTTTCTCCAAGAAGGGGGTCTGGTTTTTCTGCTGCCTTGGGTATTAAAACTGCCTGCTCTCTGCCCTTGGGCTCCAGAAATAATACCAGCAACTCCTCATGACCCTCACCATCCCAGGTTCTCAGACTTTTGACCTTGGACAATACCAATGGCTGGCATGGTTCTGAGACAGTCATTTTAGAATCTAGCATTTCAGCATTCCAGGGCTTCCAGCCTGCAGACAGCCCATCTTGGAACATCTCAGATACTAACTATAATTGTGTGTCAATCCTCTCCAATATGACTTATGTACAAAAATCTGAATATCTGGTCTCTCTGGGGATCTTTAAATAAAAATGGACTGCCAAGAAAAAAAAAGCCAATCAACCAAAAACCAATAATTTGAGTAACCTGTTTCCTTTGAAAACAGCTGAAGCTCAGGTAGGAGCCATGAGTGCTTAGTATCTGTAGGCAGTCTTGTCTTGGACTCCTCCTTTCCTCAGTTAGGACCAAAGGGCTACAGTGTTGAGTAGGCTGTGAGCACTAGCGTTTGTGCTACTGTAGTCTACAGGAGGGGCTCACTGGCTGCCGCTCTTTCCTCTCATCACCTGGAGAAGAGCACCTACGCTGTTACTGGAGGGCTTCTCTTCCTAATAGTGGTCAGGGTGTACTGGGAGAACTTATTTCCGGTGCCAAAAGAACTGGGGATATAGTTCAGTGGTAGAACACTAGCCTATAAATATAAGACCCGCGGTTCAGTCCTTGGCATTGAGCAAAGTCGACTAACAACAAACAAGTGCCAAAAAAGTCAGAAACACCTGCCTGGCCAGAGCAGCTAAGGTGCCTAGAGTTGAGGGGACAGAAATAAGTATAAAATTATAGCAGTAGGAAGTAGAACTCTTGCTCAAAGAGGGACCACTGTCAGTTATCAGGGCAAACTAGAAAGCAATAAGGATGCGGGCGTGTGATGTGTGTGTGTGTGTGTATGTGTGTGTGTGTGTGCCCGTGCCTGCATGCTCAAGAGACAAGCTTAAAACAACATGATACAGAAAGGTTAGCTCTAACAGAGTAGGCAAAGTTTGTCAGGCTAATGCAAACAAAAAGGAAGCAGAGCTGGCAATATAAATATCAAATCAGGTGAACGTACGGGCAAGGGAGGCACTGAAAGGACAGAGAGTACTGTTGTCTGGGGGTAAAGGGAAGCTTCACAAAAAAAAAGACGTAAGCATCGGGAGCATTTTGCATGGCAAGATGTAGCTCTGGAATGTGGAATGTAGGAACCAATTCTGTTAGGAAGCCAGAAAGGAAATGACAGGAAAGCAAGAGTAGCGGGGGACCTCTCCACACCTCCTCTGCCTTTGACAGATTAAGTAGGTGAAGAATGAATTAGGGTGTAGAGGGCCTGAATAATGTGTCTCATGCGTCTGACTTAATGGATAGATGTCAAGTTTGTACTCTATGAAATGAAAATACACCTTGCCTTTAACTGCCTATAAAGCATTCGTCAGAACTGATTTTACATGAGCTCACAAAGGAAATCCCAAGAAGTCCCAAGAAGTAAAATTTGGATAGGCCCTGTTCCCTGGCCATGGCACAATAAAACTGGAAATTAATGGCAAAAGTTCAAACCAACAATCCCAAACACTTTGAAAATTAACAGCACTCTCCTACCTAACTCTTGTGTCAATGAGAAACCAAGGCCGCAATTACAGATCATTTAGGTCGCAACTGCAGAAAGGACACAGTGTGCTGACTCTTACGGGATAATGCCAGAGATACATTCACTGCTGAAGCCCCCGACATTATAAACAGAAAAGACAGAAGATGAATGGGCTGAAGAGTCAAGCCCAGAAATTAGAAAACAATATCAAACCAAACCAAAGACAGTAAAGAAACAGGGATAACCAAAAGATAAATATTCCAAGGAATAAAACAGTGATTTTTAAGATTGAAACTATGTACTGCCAGTGAGATGGCTCTTTCTAAGCGAATGATTATGTGAATTAATTGTTAATCCAAAATCATTGTGTCAATCCCTGAAAATTCTAAAAAGGATATGCCTTTACCTACAGAGGGTTTTTTCAGGGGGTCAATAGTTGTAAGCTAATAGAGTTTAAAATGTCCAATAGATATTTTATTTTTTATTCTATGTGTATCAGTGTCTTGCCTGCATGTAAATCATGTATTGCAGTGCCTCTAAGGGCCAGAAGGGGGCACTGAATCCCCTACAACTGGAGTAATTAGGCAGTTGAGCTGCCATGCAGGTGCTTGGAATAGAGCTTAGACCTTCTGCAAAAGTATCAAGTGTTCTCAATGGCTGAGCCATCTCGGCATTGATATTTTAAAGAAAAATAAAAACAGAAAATTTAATTTAGAGTAAGAAAACTAGAATGAATGAATGAGTGAGTGAGTGAGTGAGTGAGTGAGTGAGTGAGTGAGTGAGTGAGTGAGTGAGTAAGTGAGTGAGAATAATATTTTCAAGTACGAGAAGGCAGTACACACACTGATTAGGATTTAGGGTCTAGCACCAGCTCCAGACTCAGCTGTTGGCTACAGAACTTTGAACAACCTCTTCCGGTCTCTGTTTCCTTATCTCTAAACTGATGATGACAGCAGTATCAACCTCTGCTCATGCAGTGATATACACACAGAGACCCACAAGATATACACAGACATACATACACTCACGGATCCACAAGATACATGCATAGACATACACAGAAATAGGCACGCAAGGCAGAGATTCACAAGATCCACACAGAGACACACAACAGACAAACACAGACATGGACACACACACACACAAACACACACCGTCAGATGTTTCTTCTACTATTGCATTCCTCCAGACCCCCTAAATAGCCAATATTTCAAATGCTGGATGAGTAATTTCAAAGCATAAATAAAGATGTGGTCCTAGTCACTTCACTTCACAAAAGCATAATTTTAATACAAACCATAACAGTGTTAGCACAGAAAATCCAAATTCTTTAGGAGCATATGTGTATACATATATAAGTTCAATGTGAGCAAATGAAATCCAGCATTGTAATAAAAATGAAACACCAGAATCAAATGGGTCATGTCCCAGGAAGACGTGAGTCCTTCAGCATTAGAAAATCGACCATCTACATTGGCACATTGGGAGGCAATTGATGATATGTTGACCCCAAAAAATGAAGTTATTAGCCTAAGGAAATAAGACTCAGCCAAAGACTGTGCTCAAGGTTATTTGAGGTAACGTTATTAAATTCCTAAGCCATCCAAATACCCAAACTGGAGGGATACTCAAATATACTTAGGTGATACTGTGCTAAAACAAATAGATTTTGCTTAAGTGACATACAGAAATAAAGGATAGACTATCCTATAGGAAGAACTTTGATGAAGTCATAAAACTATGCTTCGTTGATCATTTCATAAAATATATTCGTGATGTTCATTAAACATAGAAAAGATTAAAATCATATGTACAGTGTACAGAAGCTGTACATTTTAACATATGCATTTATGTATACATGTGTACTGTATACGTAAGACTTATATAAATATGCAACCATGCAAAGACAAATCCTGAGCTGTCCCCTTGCTCTTGCTAGTGTAACAATGTTGCAGTGAGGAGTCTTCTACACCCGCCGCTTGGCGCAAATGTGAAGATGAAACCACCATCATGTTTTGATTCGTTTTAAGCATATTAATCTGCATGAGAAAATGACACACACACCAATTATTCATTGTAATATTGTTTAAGTGTGTGTGTGTGTGTGTGTGTGTGAGAGAGAGAGAGTGAGCATTCACAGCCCTTTGTGAAGCAAGGGAAATAAGAGGAAATGGAACAAAATGTCACAGTAGTTATTTTAGGGCAGTTTAATTTTCATTTCTGTAGTTCATTTGAAATGCTATTCCTTAATGCCAGCACACACTATAAAAGAGCAAATAGTAAAAAAAAAAACTTTCAGTGAGTCTTAAACAAGGAGCAAAACACCAACCAAACGTATCTCAAGTCAAGTCATTTAGCTGATTTTGACTTCATCTTTTAATGATGCAGTAAAGATTACAGTTTGGGGAGTTTCATATAGTGTCTGCCTATGACAGGCCAATAGTATAAATTCATTTGACTCTACTCCCTAGTCGATATCATTTTAAGGATTAGTCAAGAAAAAAGATGCATGTGAGAATAAACGAACCTAGAGGACATTATGTTAAATGAAATATGTCAGCTGAGAAAGACAGATTACAGTGTGTTCTTCCTGTGTGTGGATGCCGAAACAGTTGATCTGAATATTGAATATTGATTTCTAGAAGCTGGGAAGTATGTGGGGGAGCAAGACAAGACAGAAGCTGGCTAAGTTCTAGGGCTCCACATCACAGGTGGGGGTGGCGAGTGCCATTCTCAAGGCCTGTTCTGTATTTTATGACTAAGTAGAAGAGATGAGCTTAAAGCTTTCAAACATAAAACAGTGACATGGGCATGCTAATTAATCTGGTTTGTATATGTGTCTTTAAATAGTATACTGTGCACCCAACTAAGTACAGTAATTAATTAAAATTACAGAAAGAATTTAAAAAGAAAAAATTACCTGAATTTAACACAGGTCATGGAGTGTATCTGGCTATGAGAAATGATTCCCTAAATCTCAGGTATTCATCACCCTTCCCTCTGTCACAGGGACTCTTAAGATGGAAGATTCAAAATATCACCAACTGCCACTCTATCCATCCAATCTGGACTCTATTTCTTGATATTGGTACATGGTTTTAAAATGGGAAAATAAACCACACAAGCAACAAAAGAACAAAAGTTGACCCCTTCTCTGTCCTCTCCCTATTCTGATAAGGCTTTTCATTATGTAGCCCAGGCTGGCCTCAAACCCTCCCCACCTACCTCAGCCTCCTGAATTCTAACATCACAGAATCCCCATACAGTCCTCTCTACTCTCTCTCCTCACTGCCTCAACTCTCTCCTCCCCTTTTTCCTTTGTCCTCCCCTCTTTTTCTCTAACATATGAAGAGGAATTTTATCTTATTGCTTAAATTCAGGTTTAATGCAGAATGGATTCAACTTTTGACATGGTTTCTTTTCTGGCTATAACTTAGTCTTTCTTACAAAGGGTCTCTATGAGGAACGCTAGCCTGCTGCCCAAGCCCCCACCCTAACTGGATAGTCTGTTGGTCTATTTGAAGGATCCAGTTTCAATGGAGGAACTAAGCAATCACTGAACCATTCTGGAATTGTGGTGTGTTAGGAGGAAAGAGGACAATTTGTCTTAGAAATGGCAGAAGAGAAACCATCGTTAAAAAAATAACTTGTGGGCCTGGATCCAGGAGATTATTATAGAAGGCTTTGCATTTTATTGGTTATGGAGGATGAAAGAGAATTGCTAAGATGACTGACATTTGGAATTCCAAGCTCATGGGACATCAGTGTCATAGGCTGGAACTTGCGCTTTGGAGAATAAAATGACAAAATCACTTTGGGAAGGGAAGAGATTTCAAGGAGCTAGAAGGGGTGAAGATCTATCCCTCAGGCTGCACATGCTGGTTTGGAAGTGATCCTTTTAGGCAAGAAGGCAGAAGGTATAAACCAAAGCCTGAGTCTTCATGAAGACACCTGAGCCCAGCAGAGCCCCGATATCCAGAGAGGAGGAAAGGGAAAAGAGTGAAGAATCTAGAGGGTGAGACCAGGGGTAGGAAAGACAGTTTCAATAAGATGCACAGAGATGGAGACCAACACCCAGCTCTGCAAAGATAGGAGGGCTATGACGCATAATTCAGGGGAAATAGCACCAAGATCTCATGGCTTTCCTCCTTCTTGTTTTGGCTAAAATCAGATGCATGCACCAGTGAAAAGCAGGACTATAATGTTGTGTTAAAGCAATATCATAGTGCTGGAGTATACTTTAGACGCAAGCCAAATCTTCCTTCAAACCATTTTAGAAACCCTTGGAATGCCCCGAACTGAGTATTGGTAGCCTGGCTCTATTGATTTTATTGTTCATTCACTCTAAGCGGGATTCTACATGATGAATAGAGGGCTTGCTTTTGAGCTGCCAGGCTGTGTCAGTTAGCCAAGAACCCAGGACACCTGAACTTAGACTCGGAACAGATTTCTGCATCTCAGATGTTGTCAGACCTGTATATAGTAAAAGAAGAAACCACTTCCCCTTTGTAGTGGGCTGTATCATGTATGTATCCTC
>LOJH01000071.1:63991-80208 GCA_001685095.1 Ellobius talpinus | reverse complement strand
ACACACACACACACACACACACACACACACACACACACACACACACACTACAGGGGCAGGGAGAGAGAAAGTCCAAATGAAATAAAAATATCTGGTATTACTAAGTTCTGGAGACACCATGGTTCCTTATCTATTTTTATACATTGCTAATATAAGTACAAGCTAGTATTTTAGTAAGCAGTTTGACAACATCTGCTATTTTTTTTTACAGTTTGACCTTTATCTGCAGTGCCCTCCCTGCCAGTCATCCCAATTATCATTTCAATGCACATAGGAGCTTGAGAAAATCAACGAAACAAACCTTTATCCGAACTAACCAAACATCTGCTATTTTAACATTTCTAAATTCTGACCCAGAAAGTCTAGTCCTCAGTGCGTTTTGTTCGTAGCAACCTTTGATTTCTTTCCTTGGATTTACTTATTTTAAGTGCATGGGATTTTGTCTGGATGTAGGTATATATATACCATGGAGGTCAGAAAATGGTATCAGATCCCTTGGACCTGGAATTTTTGATGGCCATGCACCATGCTGTGGGTGCTGGGAGCTGAAGCCAGGTCTTCTGCAAGAGCAGGAAGTGCTCTTAACTGCTGAGCCATCTCTCGAGCCTCCTTATAGAAACATTTTCATAGTAGGAAACAGTTACCTGTTTAACCTAAATAAACCTAAATACCTATGGTCATAAGCAGGCAAATCACATAAGGTGTATTTCCAAGTTAGAAAACGATACATTAGTCAAAGTAAATGAAGTACAGTAAGGCAAAAAATATGGACAACTAAAACGAAGGATGCAAGAAAACAGACGACATATGAAAGCCTATTGTTCCATAAGCTAAGTAACAATACATTAAATTGGGGAGTGGAGAGGTGAGTTAGTGGTTAAGAATGAGTACTGCTCTGTCACAGAGGACCCAAGTTTGGTGCTTAGCACTCAAGCCCAGCAACTCACAAGCACCAGTACAACTCCAGTTCCAAAGGATCCAACTCCCTCTTCTGGCCCCATGAACAATTGAATTCAAATGCACATTGCCAAATAAAACTAAAATATTTAAAATATCTTAGATTTTAAAAGGAGTTCGAGTAGAAATACTCTATGTGGCTGGATAATGTCAATTTTGGAAGTCATGGATGGTCACACAGAAATCACTGTCAGGTGAGGGATATCTCCTTATGAGCAGTTGGTAAGAGGCCCCCAAAACTACACAGTTGCGACTGTTGTTCTTAGTTGCCTATAAAGATTAGATGGAATAGCACTGCTAAACATGTAAATCTTGCTTTCACTATATAGAGCAAACAAGCTGGAACTGAACTGGAGACCTAGAAGATGTCATAAATAGGCTTAAGAAGCTGTGAATACTGAGAGCTACAATGCCAACCTGCCAGGCAAGATGTGCCCATTGGTGAAACAGTGGCATGACTATTATGTCAGCAACCACCAATCTATAATTGGATTTGAGACTTTACAGGAGGAAATATGTGCCTAGTATAAACTTGGTCAAAACTCATGGCTCAGAGATGGACTTACTACCATTGTTTTGCTAAGTTGATATAGCATCAATCTACCTTCTAAATATTTGTGTTAGTAGCTATAGATAGAAACTGCTCTCAGATTTAAGCAAAGATTCTTCTCTTTGCAGTGAATGGGGAAGACCTTGAATAAGTAACTGTTAAGTGCTCACTCCTAAACATGGCATCTATACCATCCTTCCTGAGGCTTGGGGACCCTCCAGGAAGAGGCAGTGGGAAGAATTTAACAGGGAGAAGAACTATAAGAAACTACTATCCTCTGGGCATGACATGCCCATTGCAATCATGACCTGAAAGCAGCTGAGATTTGTCTGCAATGAGCCTGCAAAAAGATCAGATCTGTTCATCAGTCAGTCTTGGCAGGAATATGGGCTTGTTGTGCCCTTGCTGTCATTGGAAAACTGTTGGCAGATTCTGGGAGAGATCAAATCACCAACTTTAGTTACATAGCCACCAATGAGTCTATCAAGTTTCATTGAAGAGTTTCACAATCCATGGTCAAAGAGTAGCCCTCAGTGGGCTACAAAACAAAACAAAAGACAGAAAATTAGGTTCATTTACCATTGGTAATGGGGAGATAAAAGAGGGTAGACAGTAAGAGTAAGCAGAATGTATTACATCCATATATGAACTTGTCAAAGAACAAATTTACTAAATAAAAAACAAACAGTACAATATGTGTAAGATTTCCCTCAAAGCACATATATCTTAATATGTGTTCATTGTGAAGATGAAAAATAACAGAATAAAAATTATTCATGTAGATTTAAATATCTGATGAAATTGCACAAAAATAAAAGCAAGATAAATACACTGAATCTTGAATCATAGTTGCCTTAAGGTGGAAAGCAGTCTGCACGAAGAACTGTGGAAGGAATCTACAGCAGAAATGTAGGTTATACTTTGATGTGTGTGTGTGTTTGTGTGTGTGTGTGTGTGCATATGTATGTATGTCAGGGAGGAGGGTTTGGTGGCCTATTATATTTTAAGATTTATTTATTTTTATTTTGCGTTTGTGTCTTGCCTGTGTGTTTGTCTGTGGACCACATGTATCCAGTACCCATGAGAAGGCCCGAAGAGGGCATCATACTTCATGGAACTGGGGTTAAGGTTGGTGTTAACTGCCTATGGGTGGTGAGAACCAAACCTAGGTTCCAGCAAGTGCTCTTAACCACCAACCCATTTCTCCAGCCCTTTATTATATTACTTTTTCTAATAAAGAGGATCTCAAACATAGGATACTGAGAAAAGAAAAGTGCATATAAGCATGGGCTGAAGTGTATTGGCTATAAAAATCCAATTCCATGTTCCTGGGGTTCTTTTAACTCTTTTATGATATCCTTACCTTTATGTGACTTATTTACAAATAAATTCTTCCACTTTATCATTAACTTAAGTCCCTAACTGAAGCAATTCTTTTATGATCATTTCCATGAGCTACCAAAATCAGTGCAAGAAACAATAGACTGAAGAATCAGTAGTAGGAAAGAATGGATGGACAAAAATAATCAAGGTTAGCTAGCGACGTGCTGAGAAAGTCAAAAGGACATGACATCCTTGAGAGAGAATGTAAGAGTTGGTGCAAAGGAAAACTGAGGTCAGATGGGTACTCATGTGATCTATAGGGACATAATAGCAATAGTAAGGAGGCTGGGTGATTCTGGAAAGACGTCCAAAGGGACAGAATTGTCAGCAGTACTTTCTGGAGTAGACGGCTAAAGATGATGCACCCACTTCTTACATATTGGAAGGCCATAAAATAGATGTGCATGTCTCAGAGAGTGTCTGCACTTTTGCCCAGTTGAACTCTGCAAAGAAGTGTTCTTATAGCTTTCATGTAATACTGCTGTTAGTGCGACATGGCCTTGAAGCAAAGAAATGACTGCCTGCACTAACAGCAGCAGTAGTCCATGTTACATTGGAGCTGCAGTCTCCTGTGGTTGTTAAAGGTGTCCCTCAGTAGGAACGGGAGGCTCTAGGCTTTTTGATTTGTCATATGTCAGAGCTGTGATCTGCCCAGCTTCACACTGACCACCTGGAAGTGAGAATTCTGATGACTGGATATGTTTGTTCTCAGATGTCACAGGAAAGTAAAGGGCCAGTGAAAGTAGGAAACTCAGGCTAACATTTCTTGAATCATGTTAAGTGTATTGTAGTCCTCATGTAACTTAATCTGACAGTATTCTACAAGGTAGGGTTGCCATTACCTCCACTGTAGGGATAAGCAACAGGACAACACAGAGAACTTAATTTGTGTGACCTATGGTAAATAGCTCAAGCACCCCCAGGCCCATTGTCCTCATCCATAAAGTAGAGAGTATAGTAATCAACTTCATGCGACTATTGTGTGGATGAAGTGGGCAATATACTTGTTTAAAAAACAACAAATTGTGCAAACCTTATGGATGGTGGTCAGATGATAAACCTGTGAGTACATGGTTCTAAGTCCTACCTTAAGGGCCATGCGGCCCCACAGGGGAATCAGAACAGAAAATGAATGTGAGAACATTAGAGGATCACCTGGGCAAGCCATAACCTTCATCCAGTTCTCTGAGATACACTGCTCAATGGGCCGCTGTGAGAAAAAAGTCTACCACTAATTCTCACCAGGTAACCTTCTTCCTACACAAAGGAGTGACACACAGAGCATACCCCCTCTACTTAGCTATTATCAGAACCACAAACCAGAAAATCTTTTGACTGGCAAGAGACCAAGACATCAATTTTCATCTCACATCTGCTTGAAAGAATAGGAATGATGTTATATTATCAGTGACATTTTCTCACTGGAAAGATTGCCTGGATCATATTTGTATTTATTTTCCTAAATGCAATATACAAGCCACTAATAGAACAAAATCTACTAATTAATTTCCATTCAATAACACATTTTCACCTTAGCTTAGCAGTGTCCTTGTACATTTCTGCCACGATACTGTTAATAATGTCTTATTTAGCTTATAAATGGTGCTTATCATTAAATTCAAAAAAATTAACAAGCATCAATGAGCCTAAAGTGACAGTGCAGTCAATAATTTGAAAGGGCTCTACACTGTAGACCTATTTTTCTCTTTGCTTAATTTCATTTCATTTATTTATTAAAAATTAAGCATATGGATTCAGAAGGATGCTAGCATGCCTGCCATGGCCTCCCAAGTTGCCGCCAGCATGTCCATAGAATAGAAGTAGAGCAGACTTGAGGCTTACCCCACGAAGGAAAGACTTTTTAGAAGTCTTTTACATCTTGTGTGTGCCCACTCCAAGATGGATTTGAACTCTGCTTTTATTACAGTTGACCTTCCGAGCTAAGATCTGTGGGGGTTAAGTGAATAACCCAGAAAAGGCATATGGTTTCTACACCTTTGGAAAAGGATCGTAATTCCCATGCTATATGTTGGTCTCTTTGCAACATGGATGGGACTTCAGGACCTGGTTTATACTATCCCAGGAAGAGCACATTGTGGGGTAACCTGTGACATATGATCTCTAGAAACCTAGGTAGGTATAGTAGGTTATGATCATTCTGTTGTACTGACAAGGGAGCCATGGTTGAGAGAAGGCGATTGCTGTGGGATTATTTGTACACTCTGTGAAAATATATTGCTGTGATTGGTTTAATAAAGAGCTCAAAAGCCAATAACTAGGCAGGAGGTATAGACAAGACTTCTGGGCAGAGAGAGCAAGAAAAAGAATCTCAATAAAGTACTCAGGAGACGCGAAATGCGCAGAAGAAGTAGGGTATGAAGATAAGGTAAAAAGCCACAATGCAAAATGTAGATTAATACAAATGGGGTAATTTAAGTTATAAGAGTTAGTGGAGCAAGTCTAAGACATGGGATTCCCCTCTGGATGCTATGAATATGTTTTATTACCATTGGTTAATAAAGAAGCTTCTTCAGAATATAACCAGGCTGGAAAAGATATAGAGAGAGTAGATGGAGTCAGAGAGACATCACATAGCTGCCAAAGGAGAAGGACATGCTGGAACCTTAAAAATTTTACCAGTATGCCCCAGCCTCATGGCAATACACAGACTGACAGAAATGTGTTAAGATGTAAGAGCTAGTTAGGGATACGTCGGAGTCATTGGTCATACAGTGTTGTAATTAATGTCGCTTCTGGGTGATTATTCGGGTCTGAGCAGTCGGGAAACAAACATGCAGTCTCCGCCTACAAGTCTAAGCTTCAGCCGAGCTTTGATAATTAATAATAATTGTGTCATTATTTGGGAGCTGGCTGGTGGGACAGAAAAAGACTCATTACAGTCAATTTTCCCTAGTCACAGTAGCAGCACGCGTTTGCCACACTCCCTTCCTCGGCTTCCAAACCTGACATTTAAGAGCTTAAACATCGTCCGTCATCTGTGCTTCTTTCTCCAGCCACGCGAGCACATATTTCAGGGAAGCCAGAATTCCCATTACTATTGGAATACTGCCTCTGTTTCCATTCTTATTTACTAACCGAACGTCATCAGTTCCTTTATCTATTCAGAACAAATGCTTAGCAAACACATGCTTTGTGTCAGGCTGAGTTATAGACACACACATGGACAGAAACAAGAAGTCTGCCCTCCTGTCACTCAAGCTCCAGCACGTGCATGTGTGTGTTGAGGGATACACAATAAGGAAAATGAATGGCAATATTATGGCAAACACCTGGGAGTGTCAATTGAAGTGGAATAATAAACAGAGAAAGCAACTAGATGAAGTATGACTGCTGTGATTGAAGGGAGAAATGCCAAATTTAGTTTTATAGTTTTGCTTTGTGTGGTCTTTCAGAAGGTTGATTTTTCACCTCCCACTCCCTAGCACATTTATGCTATGAACTGATCCTTGCCCAAACCTAACCCAATAAGAGAGCGACTGGTATTTCCTCTGGTTTTCTAATTAGCTAGGGCAACGTTGACATCCAGTGGTGAATCCGATTCATCACAGATGCCCACACTTGCTTCTTCCTCTCTAACTGTGAGAGGGTGTCGGGAATGAGCTTGGCCTGCTCTTTCTAAGCAGCTTGGCCCGGGTGTCCTCTGCACATGTACACACTCTTTCCATGGTTTAAACTCGGCTTCAAGAGCAAGCATGTTACCATAGCAATATGTCAGAGCCAGTCTATATTCACGATGTGTGTGTATGTGCACATGTGTATACATACACACACATATGTACTAATCAACCCACCTAATATCTGTATACACATGTTCTTACTATGTCATCAGATGTGTGCATATGTGGTTTCTACGTTACCTATTTACATTAATCTGATGATGTAGTGCCCTTTCTTACATGGTAACCTCTTTGTCCTCAGGACTGTGTTATTAGCAACAAGGAAAGAATGCTGCCCTTTATCCTACAGACTTTCCATCTGGCTGATTTACAGTATTTGTTTGTTTCCATTGAAGCAGAATCAAGCATGGCTTCCCTGGGCATACTTCCTGATCTGTTCATAGTAGCATTAGTAGAAGCATACTGTCCCTGCATGGATGACAGTACATTCCTTTCATTATCTTCCCAGTGCTTGATTTGGTGGGGCCAGAGTGCACAGGACACTGCCCAGGCCCTAAAAGGGCCTGGAGTCTGGAACAGCCATGAGACAGAATAAGACTTGTATTAGGCCTTTAACAGCTTTACCTTAAAATTCAGCTCCCATCAAAGCTTACAAGCCATTTACTAGTTCATATTTTTGAGTGCCTTATTAATTGTCTTGCATTGAAAACTTGGGGACAATTGTCCCACTGGAATCTGAGACTCAAGCCACCCTATAAAGATACATTTTCAAATACTTCTTGCCTCTTGGTTTGATGAAAAAGGAGAAAGAGGCCCTTCAACGAGTTTAACACCACACAATTAAATATTGATTGGAAATTTTTCCTACGAATTTCCCCTCCACCTCCCTGCCTCCACAGGGAGGTGTCTGAATGTTATTCTTAAGCTGTCCCCACACAGTGATAACGTTCATTAGGACACCAGCCTTGTGGTTAAAGCACTTTCCTTACTGCTGCACGTTTAATTAGACAACCCTTCCCCAGAAATTATTTATAGCCAGGCTGCAGAGCTATTGTTAGTCCCAATGTAAATAAGATTCAGGGCGGGAGTCCCAGCGCGCTGCAGTGGCTGGCACCGTCGCCATCAGCCTGTGCCTGGTGCACTCCTGGGGACTGCTTCCCAGCCTTTACCACTAGAAAGCGGCTATTTAAAAACCCAGGCGTGATTCTCTAATTAAACTTTGGATACAGGGCCTTCCAAAAGATAGAATCTACCAGGTCAACATGAACGCACACAGGGGAGGAGTTAAGAAAAGAGGGGGAGGATCTGGGAAAGACTACACCCCAGCTTTCCCAATTCAGCTGGCGAGATGGGCACAAGACTTGTTTTAACACAGCCATCCCACATACAAGTACTCTTTTGAGCACGGATTGTTAAAGGCCCAGAGACAGATTTTCCAGTGTAAAGCCGTGTTTGCAGTATCTGGTAGTTCAAATGGATGTCTGGAGACCTAGGGTAACTTGTGAGCTCAATGCCCTTTCAGTGCAGTGTAAATTAAAAGTGTCGAGTCTTCTTTTAGATCTGGGGCTTAGACTTGGTGCTGGCATTGTGTGTGCAGCATAATCCGCTGTCCTCAAGAAGTTCACCATCTTGTAAACACCATTAGTGTATAATCAAACTAACAAGAATATTATATCAGTAACCACTGATTGTTCAGTGCTATCTGGATACTGGCACTTTGTGTCATTTAATAGACCACCCTAGGAACAGAAGGCTGCTCATGCAAGGCCTGGGCTAGACTTCCCATTGCTGTGGCAAAATGTTTGTCACAACTACTTACATGTGAGTAGGACTGCTTTTGATCGTCTGTTCAGAGGCTTCAGTCATTGGTCAATCTGCATTGCTGCTTCTGGGCCTTGGTGAAGCTAAATGCCATGACAGAATGGGAATGGAGGGTCAAAGTCAGCCAGTTACCTTAGGGCTAGAAGGCAGACAGTATTATGGCTTGAGTATGAAACCTGCCCCATGGGTTCATGTACTGAAGTTGGTCCCCAGCCATCTGGGAGATGTGTTTGATGGGTATATTTGATTTCAACTCTTTATGCTACTGATCTGTGCAGAGTGGATAATCATCCTCATCATTTGATCCCATTGCCATGATGCTCTGCCCGAAGATCATGGGGTTTGAGCACTGAGAATGAAAACCCCTGAAGCCTTACACCCAAACAAATCAATCTCTTATAGGTTGTTTTCCCTGGGCATTGTCTTGGTGATGCGAACTCTGCCTATCACTGGGAGAGCAGAGCACTCCAGGTGCTTTTCTTTTGCCTTCTGCTCCTATCCAGGCCTCCCAGGCAAGCACATTCAGTGTGGCCTTCTCCCTTAGCCAATAGGCTCTGACAACACTCTCCCAGGCAGACCCAAAAGCATGCCTTGCTTATCTCCTAGGTGGGCACTTCTCAATCCAGTCTATCTAGTTCACGGTCAAATTACCATGGCAACCCTCCTTTGTCAGCTGATTTATCTGAGGACATTTTAAAAGCCCCAGTGACTCTTGATATATAACAGAGACTAAATACCTTACTTTACATACAATTCAAGGCCACTCCCCCTGGGGTAGCATCACCCACAAACTTGACTACAGGACAGTCCAGGGAAGGCAATCCCTCAATGAAGGTTTCCTCTTCCCAGGTGACTCTAGTTTGTATGAAGTTGAGAAAAAGGAACCGAGGAACCGACACACTATATAAAACCCAAGACTTTCCTGCCCCTCACTTTCTGCCTTGTGCGGCTCTATAATAAATGCAACATAATCACCTGTGTATATTTTAACCAAGCTGTGAAGGATAGAGCACTTCCTAGCGAGGAGAGGACAGTGGTCACACAGAACTTTACCATCTGCAGACTCCGTAGGAGGTTGTAGGCAGACAGGAGGAAGAGGTAGGATGGTGCAGCTGGGTTCTATGACAGTCTGGTGAACTTTTGTGCTCAGTACCGAGAGAGGACCTGGAGCTACGATGGAATCCTGTGCTAGCACTCATCACAGTGATAACAGGATGCTGCACTGAAGAACAAAACTGGATCCCTTCATCAGACACCCAAATCTACCAGTACTAGTGCAAATTACACTTTAGGGCAGTGCGTAGAAATTAGCATATTTTCACAAATGTCCATCCTCACCATAGACTGGATTATAACACACATTACAGGAAGAAGAGCAAGGGCTCATAGGAAATCTCTGGCCTGGGGCCTCCCTTGTTCCTAGGACTCCTACAGTGGTTCTGCTGGGAACGGACATGAGGGCACACTTAGCAGCAGGGAGAGAGGTAAGCTGAAAAACTCAGCCCTTGACTTTCTGTGTGTGTTGCTTTCCTGAAACACACTGGCTAGCGAAATCTGTGTAGGTGATAATTTTAGTCTGGCTGGTAAAGAAAGCCTCCTAGAGCATCACTCTTGTGTTAGGACCTCTGAGGCTAGTCCAAACCATCGCATTTCCAGTCGGGGAGATGTGAATGTCTATTATTTTAAACGTATAATTGATTCTAATTCATTACTTATCGCTCAGTGACAGATTTTTATATAGTTTATTATCTCCGTCACAGCACAAGGCCCCAAGGGCCATCTCCTATTGTCCCATATTTCCTGATGTGGCCTCAACTGCCACTGCTTGCATTATCTGTCTGATTAAGTTAGGGAGCCTGGTATCTTGGGGTCCCCTGGTAACTGCCAGTATTGCATACCTTCAAATGTAGAATGGCAGGAAGCTCTTTCACCCCCTCTTCCTTGATCTGTCTGTCACAGCTAGTTGTCCTATTTGCTGATGACTGTGGGACTCTGGGTCCCCAAGACCTGGGATTTAGCTGCCACTCAGGTCCTCTCACCTTCTCACACATGCCAACACCCCAGTGCTCCCTCTTTGGGAAGGGGACAGCCTTCTGGTACCGCTGTTGTCTGGCAAGCCGCCACCGCTCCCAGCTGGCTTCCCTTCCATGTAGACCTTTTCTGTTCCATGCTGAATCACATGCATTTTACTGTCTGAAACAGGGAGTCAGTGTCCTGCCAAGTGTGCTCTTTTCCCTTCACCTGCTTGTAATGTGCACAGCCCAGACATTACTGGGGGGCCCCGTTTTGAGCATGCTGAGTTTTGAGCATGAAAGCCCCATGGCATACACACCAGAACTGTGCTATAGACCCATGGTATCTGTGGACAGCAGGAAAGGGCCAGGGTGCTAGAGGTGGACGGTGGAGGCCTTGAAGGGATGCTTATCACATTGTCCTCTCAACGGAAGGCAGCTTGTTGGAGCTGGCTCATAGAAGCCACCAGGAGCTGATCTTACATTCCTTTGTTTAAAGAGCTTGTATATCCCACAAATATGTGAATTCCTCTCCTAAAAATTAACTTTCTCTCAACCTTGAATTTCTGACCTATAGTAACCACATCTTGAAGCTGATGCTTTTTCCAAATGATAAAAATCTGAACTAAATTTTATCCACAGATATCCTTTAAAAAATCAGGTCTTCTCCACATGGTCCTTTCAAAATCCAGGTCTGTCCAGGCCATATTGAAGATTCACACCGTGTTTACTTTGGGGCCCAGACTTCTCAGGCCCTGGAAAGACCCAATCTTTGGCTTATCTACCAGATAGCACATGGATGCCGTACTTGGGGATATGTCTATTATCTGACCTGGATGTCCTGTGGCCATTTGTCTATCTTTAAAACAGCAACAACACCAACAACAAAAGATGTCCATTGCTCTTGAGATGCTGCGGATTCCACCAGAAACATCCATAGCTTCTTCTTGTTCACAGGTGCATTCATTAAGGAACTCAAGGCATTGCCCTGTGATAACGTATGCCTTTATCCATAGAATGGATGTTTGACAACATTTGAGGAATTTCACTGAGTGAAATGAGCCTGGTTCATCCTACCCCCTCACCGAGCTTTGATGGACACATGTCAGTCCACAGGAGAAAGTGTCATTTTTCTTCTTGGAGGAGGCTTCTGTGTGTTATGTTTAGTTCTTCATATGGCTCCTGGGCCCTGTTCATTTTTCTAAGCCTCTCCCTAGTGAAAGGCATTTCTGTTTCCTCCAAATGCCTCTTACTCTTTATTGTTTCCTTAGGATCTGTCAGTCTTTGTCAGTTTGCAGAGGCATGAATTAGTAAGAGTGAAAAACAATAATCTTCCAAATAATTCAGATGGTGTTAGGCATATCTTACAGTTTGGATAATTGGGCTTGGGTATAGAAAGCTTTGTCCTGAGCTGGTGGCACTGTTAGAGAAGGGACTGGGTCATGGGAGCTCTGACTTCATCAGCAGATTAACCCTCTGATGAGTTTGTATTGAATAGGCTACTAGAAGGTAGGCTCTATTGGAGGATGTAGGCTACTGGTAGTGGACTTTTGGATGGTTATTGTTTTTTTTTGGAGGTTCCCAGACCCTTCTTCTTGGCTGCCACAAGCTAGTCAGCACTGCTCTCTACCATGTGTGCAGTATCACCTCAGCTAAAAGCAATTGGATTAAGCAGTCATGGATGGAATCTTCTGAAACCTTGACCCAAATAAATATGTCTTCTTCTAAACTGTTTTTCTTGGGTATTTTTGTCAAAGCCATGAAAATTAACTGACAAAAACACATAAAGCATTTTTAAAAAGAGAACCCTGCTGTGGTCTGGATGCTTGTTTTCTTCAATTTTACTGAACCCTGCAAATTCACATGGGAAAATTTTAATACCCCCAAATCCATGGGGCCCATTGAAATGAATGATATCTTGAGGGCAGAATTTTCATGAGTGGGATTAGTGACCTGGTCAAAAGAGGCCCTAGAGAGATCCCTAAGCTAATTAATGACACAGAACAAAGGCCCAGAAAGAAGGTACTAGAAAACAGGTCCTCATTAGAAAGCTGCCTTGATGGAAGGCCACTTATCCTTCAGAACTACAAGAAATAGATTTCCACAATTTTAAAGTTATTTGTTTTATGGAATTGTGCTAGAGCAACCAAATGCGCATTTGGTTAAATAGCATATATTGTTATAAAGCATACATAACAATCCCAAAGCCTCCAATGTGCATACATATTTTATGTATGCACACACACCAAACCTCCCTGAAATCCCCCAGCTAACCCTCTTCCTTCTGCAGGCAAGGCAACAAAAAATGAGCTGAGAAACTGGTTCCAGGTCAAGTTGGAACCCAGGAAGTCCTTTTTTTCCAGACATTGTTAGACAGGCCCTTGCTCCCCGCAGCCTGGCCTTACCTGGCCGCAGTCCTGCTTGGCTCATCATGGGATGAGCTTTGCCTCTGAAGATGGAATCTGTGTCTCTCACCCACTAATGCTTCTTCTCTGGCTCTCGCCCTCCCCAGGTGGTGACCTCAGGCTCCCTCCCTAGCAATGATACCGCTGTTTTCTCCAGCATGTGTAGAGCACACACAGACTCAGTTTAGGGACAGTTAATTTCCAATTCTTTCCAGATGGGTTGGAATAATATCCCCAGGTGGTAAATACATTATTAAGAAGGCAGTTTGGTGTGAAATTGGCTATTAAAATATAGATAAAGTTTAATACATTGAGCTCCTTGTCAGAGAAATCACTTTAGAGGGAGCTTATTATTTGTTTGATATTAAAAGAGTCACAGCTCTGCTCCAAGTGACAAATGGGGAGGGGGGAAATGCCACTGGTAATGAACAAAAGCTTTTTAACATTTAAATTTAGTTTTTTCTTGTTGCACTGCATGCAGCCGCGAGCATGCCCATGTGGTGCAGCCAGAAGCAGGCGTCAGAAATGTCAGGATCTCAGGAGCCAAAGAGGCTGCCAACCTGGCTTTAAACAGCTGGAGTCTCCCCCATCGAAGGAGTTACCAGATAGAGCAGAGTGGAGTTTCAGGTGGTTCCCTTGGCAACCCTGGAAAGGAGACAGGGATCTATCTCCAGGCAGAGTGTGGACATCTCTCCCACCTTCTTCAGTATGACAAGCTCATCCCCCAAGCCTCTCCACTTCACATTCTACCTCTTTCAGGCTTGTTTTTGCATTGAAGTTACCAGTCTTGGAAACCCATCTTCTCTGCATAGATATTCACCTAAATGAGACTATTTAAAGACTATTATTAACAAAACAATCCTTTGAAACTTCAGAGTACCAACCTGGATATTTTCTGCACAGTATCTCATCCAAGCCAAGTACTTAACAACAGCACCCGTTGAATCCCCTACTAAGGGGGTCCCAAACATCAGTAGTTAACATCCTTCCTCATACTAGTAAAATCTTCTAAGAATAAGGAAAACCCCCAGAACAGCTGAGTATAAACTACAACACAGGAAACAATCCAATTTTTATTCAAAGAATAAGTCATAATGTGTTTGTGGAATGCATGCCTTCTTGGTAAAAGACAGTGAAAGATTGGGCCTTTAAAAAGAGAAGAATAACAATGTCATACACTGATTGCCATGGCAAAATAGATAGAAGCCTTTATTTCTAGCTCCTGAAACACACACACATCCCCACATGTACAGGTGCATGCAAACTCACACGTACTTCTGAGGTGGGGTGGCCACGTCTTTCTTAAGGTGGACATCGGGAATGGGGGACTGGTGTCCAGATTCTAAGCTGAATTGACAGAAGAATATTTCAGCAAGCATTAAAGAGAAACTGAGTCAGATACTAAAACTGAGGCTGTGACTTCTGAGATCTGGATGAACATTAATGAATAAAAAGAAGGGTTTGGAGAGATAACTTCATGGTTAAGAGCACTGTCTGCTCCTTCAGAGGACCCAGGTTTTGTACCCAGCACACACATAGGGGCAAACAGCAGTCTGTAACTCTATTTCCAGAAAGTTGATACCCTCTTCTGGCATCTTCAGGCCTTGCATGCATGTGACTGACCCATATACATATATGTAGGTAAAAGATTACATTACACACATAAATAAATAAAATAAATTAGCATTTTGTTTAATGAAAGCCCTATGCTTTTGAAGAAATCCTTGGAACTGGAGAAGGATTCAGCCTTAACACATTCTACTCAATATCCATTCAGTGTTTGATGTCTATCACTGTCCTAGGTTAGTCCTTTATTAAAGCAAATGACTAAAGTATCAGAGTTAATAGACAAGGCCAGGTATTGATTTCAGGTATCTGCCCAGGAAAAGTGTCAAGTTACTCTAAAATGCTATGAGTTAGTTTTAAGATTATCATTGCTTACTTTTGTGTATGTGGGGGGGGAATACTTGTCTGTGCACACGTATGTAGGCCAGAGGAGGACATTGGGTACCTTCTTCAATCCCTTTCCATGTTATTTTTTGAGACAAGGTTTTTCACTGATCTTGAAGCTCGCTACTTTAGCTAGCTTTGCTGGCCAGAAAACCTTAAGAATCTTTCTGTCTCTAAATCCCCAGTGCTGGGATTAGAGATGAGTGTTGTACCCGAGTTTTATATAAATGCTATGGTGTGTGCCTTAACTATGGCTCTATTGCCATGCAGATACCAGGACCAAGACAACTTACAGAATAAAGAGTTATTGGGCTTATAGTTTCAGAGGGTGAGTCCATAGCATTATGGAGGGAAGCATGGCAGAAGGCAGGTAGACATGGTGCTGGAGCAGAAACTGAGCACTTATATCCTGGCCCATAAGCATGACCAGAGAGAGAACACACTGGAAATGGCATGAACTTTTTAAACTGCAAAGCCCATCCCCAGCAAGATACCTCCTCCAACAAGGCCACAGCACCTAATCCTTCCCAAGCAGTTCCACCAGCTGAGGTCCAAGCATGTAAATACACAAGTTTACGGGGACCATTCTCATTCAAACCCCCACAGTATAGAATTCAGATAATCCTGCTGTGTGGCAAGTACTTCATTAACTGAACCACCTTCCTAACACTTCCCTTTAAGTAGACTTTTTCCCCCCCTGATAACAGAGTGTATATGGGGAGCGGGACAAGAGAAGAGAAAATGATTGACTGGAGGTTATTTTATCAGCTAATCAATCTGATTAGACCTTGTGCCCCACTTTTCACAGTGCTCGACAGCCTGGCAATGAGTCTTAACCACTTGATCTTATTTGAACTGTAAAACAACCCCAAGATTATAAGCGTTATCTTCTGTATATCAGTGCAGGGATAATGAGATAAAAAAAATCAAAGTGGTTTTCTGATAGACTATAAAATATTAAGCACAGTCTCTTCTTTCATCTGGGAAAACTAACATGACAAAGATTTGAAATAAAAAACGTGGAGTGGAAAACTTAAAGAGAATTAACCTGTTAGCTAAATTTTCTTTAAATTGGAAAGATGTTAGAGTTGATATCAAACCCTTGTGGCTGCTACAACCAATCACCGCAGATCTGATGCCTCAAAACAGCAATGATTTTCTTGGATCTGGAGACTAGACATCTAAGATCAGTACAATTGGGCCAGTATGACATGACCTCATGCTTCTCCCCGAAGCCCATCTTTACCTGCTGCAGCATGGGCCAGCTCTAGCTTTCCTCCCAGCTTGTGGCCTTGATATTCCACATCTCCAAGCCCAGGCTCTTAGAAGGAAGCTCCCTCTTCTCTGCCTTCCATCACTTTTTCTTCCTTAAAAGATTTGCCTTTCTCTCAGAGAGTTCCAAGAGATTGTATCCAATACCACTCTGATAAGATAGGAAAATCATTTCATAAGAAGGAAGGAAGGAAGGAAGGAAGGAAGGAAGGAAGGAAGGAAGGAAGGA